>BGKB01000170.1:0-147040 GCA_003116975.1 Aurantiochytrium sp. KH105
CCCCCCCCCTTCCCCTAAGGAAAGGTCGCTTGCTTTGTTGAATCTCATCGGACTTACTTTGTTGGGAAAATGCAAAAATCGTAGCGCAGAACTGTGAATTTAGCCCCACAAGTTTACTACCATGCAAATTGGATCTGGCTGAAATCTTTAACGCACCTCAGACCCAAGACTCGCAGTGCTCAATCTTAGGCAGCAAGACTTGGAAAGCCTCCAGAACGAAAGTCTGACCGTCTTTCGATGCAGTCCATAACCCGGGGATGCCGCGGACATGAATTTCACAACGCCCTCGCATGTGGTCAGGTTTAAAAGCATGTGGCGAAACGGCGAAGCTGGACATGAGTGTCTGTAATACAGACGAGAATCCCCCAAGACCGGCCACTCAAGTGAGACGTTCCGGCAGGATCTGGCAGCGAGAACTTCTCAAGCAAATCCCGAACAGTGGCTAAGTCATGGCGTAAACGTATAACAAGGCACCGTTGCCCAGCATTCTACAGAGAAATGGCCGACCAACAAGTAGGCGTGTATGCTCGTCTGCGCGTACATCGCAAGATCTCACGCGGTCCATGCAGTAGAGTCTATGCCGGTGAGATCTGTGTCACAGGAGAGCCTGTTGCTCTCAAAGCGTATGAAGCATCTGCACGAGGAAAGCGAGAGCGCGAGCAGGAACTTGAAGTCCTCCGCGTCATCGAGGAGAAGAAGTGCCCGTTCGTGGTGCGCCCAAAGCTCTATGTCCAGCAACCTTTCATTGGGGTGGAATTCTGTGCCCGTGGGGACCTTGTCGCTTTGATGGAGCACGGCTCGCCATCACTCCGACAGATTCGCGGCATTGCGAAAGAAATAACCGGAGGCATTCGTTTTCTTCATGAAAATCTAATCATTCATGGTGATATCAAGCCTGAGAACATTGGCATTGCGGAAGACGGGCACATTCGCATTTTCGATTTTGGTCTCGCGACAATTGTCCAGGCCGATGAAGAGGGCAGGCTTTGCAAGATTGTCAGCCCATATGGTACGACTGCATACTCGAGCCCGGAAAAGCTGCAAGGCAAGCCGCACGGTTTCGAAGTTGACTGGTGGGGGTTTGCCGTCGTGCTCTTCGAGCTCGCTCACGACGAGTTGCCCTGGCTGGGATCAACCCCGGAAGAAACCTGCAGCTTGATTTGCGAGGCTCCTCTCTGCATTCCTGGGGACGAAGAGACTGTGGCCGAGCATGAAGAGCTCGATAACGAAGAAGAGGCCTGCAATAACCTCCTTCACGAGATGCTTGCTTTCAAAGATCCCGAGGAGCGGCTTGGATATCACGAGGGCTGGCGCGAAGTCTCGGCGCACCCATTCCTCCTCGACGAAGATCTTTAGAAATTTTCCCTTTAGCCAACGAAGCCTGCGCAAGCTTTCCATAATAGAATTTACGCTATAAACTTTGGAAGCTCAGTTGTTTCCGTGACCTAAAAGAGAAGATTACTTATTCTAGTAATCACACATAATCGAGCGATGTGCTCCTGCAGTCCTCGAGAGACGCGGCTCTTGCGATCGAGGACGTTTCCTCTTCGGGTGTATTTTGAGGCGCTTGCGCGTTCGTCTGACTCGACTCAGTATCCAGTATTTCTACGTTTGTCACATACACCATCGAACTTGCTTGCGGCAGCAAACCAGCCGCCGCTGCTATTTCCTCGCGGTGAAGATCAATTGAGATGCCCTTGCTAGGTGCTTTCGTTTCTGAGGGAATCTCCTTGAGTGGCCTGGAAGCATCTTCGGCAGGGCCAGACTGCCCCGACTCTTCTGCATCGCTGCCTTTTCCGGGAGCTCGTAGCTCAGCAAGAATTGCAAAGATCGAGAGGGCTGCCCCGAGGCACCCGAGCGCAATGACGACACTCTGAAGAGTTTTCTCGCTTCTACTTTCCGTAACGAGTGAATGCGTTAGTCCGCATAGGCCGAGAAGCAGCAAAAGGATAAGCATGAGCTGCGCAAAGTGCTGATTGGAGATGACTCCACCTGTTCTCGAGTCATCATAGGGCTTGACCACCTGCACCACGGAGAGAAAGAACGAGACAAAGGCCACAAAGCAAACCACTGCAATGGCCGCATGCGTTTGGGTCATTAGCACAAAGCCTGACGTGAGCAAAAATCGCCTCGCGAGCTCAATACTCTCATAGAAGCCAACGCGTTCTTTGTATGGAGTCCACAAAAAGTTTGAGGCCCTCTTCCAGACGGGTCCGAGCGATTTTTGCTTGAACCAAAGACCAAAGAACAAGAGAGCTGTGCCGGTTGGGTAGACAGCAATCATGATGCCCGCATAGGCGCGAAAAATGGCGCTTTCGGTCGATGCAAAGTCAATTTTGTGGTCAGCTTGCAGGGTTTCAAAGGGATCGGTGTCGCCTTCAAAGCGCTCGAAGGGCTCCTTCAAAAAGGCGCGTACAATTTGCGCCGACACGCTCGAGTACACGACAAAGAGCAATTCGAGCCCAAGCCAAATGGCCCATCCGAGCGCAGCGTCGTAATTGCCCCGCCAACGGAAGCACAATGCGGTGAGGCCCATGAGAGCAAGAACGGCGAGAGGCCAAAGAGTAACAGCCAGGAGCGAGCTGTAAAAGTTCACTTCCACGCTCGCACACCCAATTCTAAAGAACGTTGTCAGGCCGCCCAGGTTCCCCGAGGTGATAAAAGTTAACGCCGCACCATCTATCCCGCTCGACGTAAGGAAATCGGTGGTCACGAGAAATTCGCAGTAGATTTGAAGAAAAACAATCGCTAAACGCGCCTTGACGGAAATACTCTCCAAGCGTGATATGTATGTGGCGCAGAACGCTGTGGCGCAAAAAGTTGGACTTGGTAATTCACGTTGGGCCGAAGAAGATCTCGAGCTCTTTAAGCCTCCCCAGAACACGATAATCGCCACAAAGAGAAGACCCATGACTGCCATGCTTGCGATCCAAACATTAAAGAGGATTTCATCCATGCGCGACGCCTCATCCGTGCACTCCTCACATACACCTTTTAATCGGATCCCAAAGCCATCGTGACACGACGAGCACAGAACACCCGTGTGAAAGGTCGTGCAGTAGATGTCAGACCCCGAAATGGAACTCGGCTTATCGTCCAGTCGCCGCGCGCCAGCTCGCTCCGGTTCGCAATATGTGGCCCTTCTGCACTCGTGAATGTCGAGACTGCGATTAGAGAACCGCCAAAACCCGGCGCTTAATGGCACCGTGGCGATATTGAGACCAGTGCTGTTGCACTGGAGCGCGCCTTCAGGAAACCTGTCATCGTCACAGGCAAGTGCAGTCCCAGTATCTTGGTTGTAAAAGGTGCCCTCCTCTGCCAGACAAGCATCAATCGAGGTCGAGCCCTCTCCTTCGGTCTCGGGGCGTGAGGACGGGCACTGCAGACATGCGAGCGACGCACCGTCATTGTAAAAGCCAGCCTTGCAAGGCGTACAACTAGTGGCATCGCTGTTTTCCTGTCCGGGTGGGCAGGTGAAATCATCAATGCATCGCGTTGAGCCATTCGCAATCGTCGTTGTCCCATCGGAGCACGGCTCGCAAACCTCAAGCCCAAAGTCAGCCTTGAAGAATCCAAGTGCACAAGCTTTGCAGCCATTTCCAGTGTACTCCTGACCGGGAGCACACGTGCACGCAGTCGATCCTGCGTCTTCTGTGACCATGGTGTGTGGACACGCCTCGCATGCTTGCATACCATATGCGGGCTTGAAGCTGCCCACGCGGCAGAGCTGGCATGCAGACCCTTCGAGAGTGAGTCCTGGGGCGCAGGAGCACTCGAGGTCAGTCGCGCTCGGGTTTTGGACAAAGTTGCCGAGGCATGCACAATCTTCGATCGTCGGATACACTGGGTGTACAAAGGCTCCCGGCGGACTTGATCGAGCAGAGTTTTGAGGACATTTGTCCGCGCAGTTTTGGCCATAATGTGTGTCATCGCACTGCTCGCAGGCGACGCCAGCGAACTTGGGCTGGCAGTCACAGACCCCGGCGGCATAGGACGTGGAGAAGAGGCCGAAGCTATCCCGCTCGTCATTAAAAGTACTTGAGAGGCCTTCATTTGCGCAGACCCCACGGCCTCGCGTGCATTGCGATGCGCAATCTGCAGCGGTGTTCTCAAAGAGTTCAACGCCATGACTGGTTGCAACCCAGAGGTCGAGATCCCCGTCTCCATCCGTGTCTGCGATGACGGGAAGAGATTTCCCGGACCCGAATTGGTAGTTTCCTAATGTGTCAGGGAGCTGGCTGACTTCACCCAAGGAGAAAGATGGTTTGCTCGGTGTGCCATGGTTGATGAAAAGCTGAAGAAAGTTATTTTCTCCTCCAACCAAGATATCGAGGTCTCCATCGCTGTCGATATCAAAGAATGTCATCTGGCATTCCTCGCGCTCGCATTTCGAAATGATGAGATTGTCTCCAAGCGGGTTTTCAGTGTCGTCGAGACGAGTCAGATCTTGTTTGTCGAAGTCAATTTGGTAGGCAATGATCTTCCCAGTGATCCAGTTCACGACAAAAGCAAGAATTCCTTCGCCATCGAGGTCGCCAAATGCAAGGCTTACGGCACCCCTAACGTCTCCTTTGACAAGAGTGACGTCGCCCATGTTTTTCATTTGGCCGGAGGCGTCCTGCTCCCACCAGGAGGCATCGACGTCGTATTTGTCGTAGGACGTTCCATATCGTGAAAGTACAATTGCCTTCAGCATGGTAGTATTAGAGTTTGCTTCGCGGGGCAGAAAGTTGGCCTGAACGTGGCCTGGAAACTCGCCCGCGCTAGCGAAAATATTTCGAAAATTGTCGGGCCCGACATGCGTAAAGCTAGAAGCTGCACCGTCGTTGCGGAAAAGATGAATTTTACGGTCTGCATCGTTTCCGACAAAAGCATCGAGGTCCCCATCCCCATCTGCATCTGCGAATGAAAGACTGAGCGCATTGAGCGATGTTTTGAGCGACTTGGCAACGTGCACAAGCGGATTGGCGCTAACGTTATCTTCAACGCCGATCGCCACGAAAGCGCTTGGACGTTGGCTTCTCCTTGCAAGACGCTGGAATCTGTGAAAATTGGTGCCGTAAAATGCATCGACAGTACCCTTGCCATTCAGGTCCGCAAAGGCAAGCGTTGTCGCGCATGTATAATCACGCCAGCCAGATGTATCACATTTTGGCTCAGTCTCATGCGCTCCATGCAGCGGATTTACAGAATCACCCACCAAAGAAAAGACAGCTTTGGTGGAGGACCCTATGTTGCGAAAGAAAAAGGTTTGGAAGCTCTTGCTCGTCGCAATTACATCGAGAAGACCGTCGCCATCAAGGTCGACAGCAGCCACATCTGTAAGTTGGCCGACACTGGAGAAAGAAATGTTGCTTGTCTCGAAGAGTGGGGACTCTTTGGAGCCAACGTTTTCATAAATGGTAATATCTTGGGGAAGGGTTTTTTCCCCGGTGCCTTGGCTTTTTTTAGCAACCACGCAAAGAAGATCAAGGTCGCCGTCATGATCAATATCGATCAGATTCACGCTATCCGCCCAAATGCTCGTTTCTTCAACCATTTCAGGAATGAGATTTCGGAAAGGGTCTGTGGCCGAATTGCCGGGAGCTGCTCTGAAGATGCCATTCCTATCATTATAATAAACCACAGGGCGCCGGTCGGCACCGAAAGAGCTACTACCTCTTCCCGCGCCGTCCGAGTAAATTAGGTCCAGGAGGCCGTCCCCATCGAGATCGCCGAGGTCAAAACTTGGATCTAAAGCGTCCTGATAGCGTGGCTTGACCTTTGCGAAAGGGTAGGCAATCGGACTTTTCGAATCTTTGGTGAGTACTTCAAAGGCTGGTGCAGTCTTGGTTCCAATGTTGTGCAGGTAGGCAATGCCAAATTTGGACTGAACGTAGTCAGCAAGAAGGAATGCGTCGAGGAGGCCATCGCCGTCAAGGTCGGCGAACCGCAGGAACGATTTCCTGTAATTCTGGTTACCGAAAACAGTATTAACAATGAATGCGTCTGCCGTTTGCGCAAAGGAAGGGAGCTGCTCGCTAGCATACCTGCACGCCCCAAAGCCCGGGCCTGTCTGGCCATTCGCACTGGCGAAGCCTGAGAAGCAGGACCCACATATGGCGCTGTCTTCTCCCTCTCCAGGCCAGCGTCCTTGCAGCTCGCAAATGCGACTTGCATCCGAAGCGGAACCAGCAAGCTGCGCCCGCGCGCTGCGCCCGGCCACAAACGCAATGACCAGGATAGCTATCCACCTGCACGCCAGTGGCTCCATGGCCGCGGTCTCCTCCGCCTCCTCCTCCTCCTCGACCTCGCTTTCGCCCGGTCTCCACTCTTGCGCTGAGACTGAGCAAGCGCTTGCGGCTGACGCAGCTCGAGGCCAAGGCAGCTCCGATGCAGGCAGCAGCTCCGGCCGCGCGGGCTTTCGCAAATTGGTGCTTGCGGATGCTCGCTGACCACCAAGATGCTCGTGGGCAGCAGCCACGCAGAGCGGGCCGAGGCGCGCCTTCCCCCGTTCTCCCTTCCGGCGCCCGCCGCCCTCCCTTCCTGGCCCCGACAGCGACTTGCGATTTTGCTCGCGCCGATTACTCCGCACGCGCCCCGCCGCGCGGACCGACGCGAGCCGTCCCGGCGGCCATAGCGGCCATGGCGGGCGCGACGTGAGTGAGCCGCGTCGAGCCGCGTCGAGCCGCGTCAAGTCGAGTCGAGTCGCGTCAAGTCGAGTCGAGTCGCGTCGAGTCGAGTGATCGATGCGGCCGAACGTGTCCTGGGACGAGACCGGGGAAGAGAAGCGGAGAGGGAAGCGAGGAGAACGGGCGGCTGCGGGGAAGAGCGCTCCCCCGCCGCACCCGTTCTCCCGGACGCGGCCCCACAGAGTAGTGGCCGGTCCCCGCACTGCGCACAGTCCACGCGAACAGCTGCGGGCGTCTCGCGCTATGAGGTCGGCGCCGCGGCGCGCAGCGGTCGGCGGCCGCGCGGAGAGAAGGGAAAGGGGAGGGCGCTGCGCCGGCGCGAGGGAACGAGGGGCCCAGCGAGCGCGGGCCGGCGAGGATCGCGCGACGGGGATGCAGCAGCGGCCGGCGAGCGGTGGCCCAGTCAGGTGTGATCGACTGGCGTGCCGGCGGCTATCAGGAACGAGGGAGGGGAGGGATTCGAGCGACAAGGAGAAGAGCGGGAACGGGCTGCTACTGAGAAATTGGCTTACTGTCAATCTATGAGCTAAGCACATGTGATGTACTCGCCCGATGTGACGTCCTTTTTCTTGATGTCGAAGCTGAACTTGGGAAAGTACTTACCGCAATAACCATAAGTGGGCAGGAAGTCGAAATCCTCCAAATTGGTGAGCTTCGAGAACGAGCTCGGCATGTCGGTGAGGTGATTGTGGTGGATCCATAGTTGTGTCAGTCCAGTGAGACTATTGAAGACCGAGTCCCTGATGGTTTTGAGATTCTTGATTTGGGAAAGCCTCAATGTATGGAGACGTGTCAATTCCGAGAAAGATAAAGGCAGCTCTGACAACTTGCTATCGTCCGCATAAAATTGACGGAGCTGAGTGAGCTCACCGATGCCCTCGGGAAGCGCGGATACGTCTGTGTTGGTGATTGTCAGCTCGGTGAGCGCGCTCAGCTTCGTCAAGCCATCGGGAAGATAACTGAGGTCTTCATTACCCAGGAAGTGAAGCTCTTTGAGGACACTAAGACTGGTCCAGACCTTTGGAATTTCCGTAATGTCATTGTATCGAATGCGCAGCTCCGTGAGAGAAGTGAGTCGTGTGATATGATCGATCGAGATGATTGCGTTTGAATTGCATTCAAGCCACTTCAGGTTGCTCAGAGAAGAGAGTGGATCAAGTGACGTGACCTTGTTCTTCTGAAGATCAAGCCGTTCCAGCTTGGTCAGGCGTGCCAGTTCGTCAATTGATCTGATGTTGTTCTCAAAGAGTTCGAGCTCTTTCAGCTTGGTCAGAGACGAAAACCCCAAAGGAAGTTCGTTCAAATCATTTTGCACAAACCTGAGCGTTTCGAGGTTGGACAGCGTTGTTAGATGCGGCGCGGCATCGAGCTGCGGGTTCTCCTCCACGATGAGATGCGTAAGTGCAGTGAGATCGGTAAAGCTCTTCGGCAAGCTCCTGAAATTATTTCCGTTGTCCCAGAAGAGCAATTTTGTAAGCGACGAGAGCTTCCCGAAGGACTCCGGTAAGCCCGTGAGAGGGTTTTGGGACAGCGTCAAATACCGAAGCGACGAGAGAGAGGTGAAAGATGCAGGGACGGTTTCGAGATCGTTGTAGACGAGCACCAAATGGTACAGATTCGAAAGCCGTCCAATTTGCGACGGGAGCTCGGGGATCTTGTTGTTGCGCGCGAAAAGTCTCTCCAAATTTGTGAGGTCAGCAAAGTCGTCAGGAAGCTTTGTGATCTTATTCCGACCAATGTTCAAGTATGTGAGGGCAGTTAACTTTGGAATGAAGGATGGAAGATCCTCACCCTCTCGAAGAGCCCGGCTCAAATCAAGATGACGAAGATTGTGCAGGTTGCTCATGCTCTCCGGGAACGACTTCGACGACGAATCAAATCTCCTCACATTTCCATCTTCCTGATAGAGCGTGAGAAAGCTGAGCGCAGAGAGCTGCCCAAACCCTTGAGGGAGACTTGTCAGTTTGTTTCCCCAGAGTTGAAGGTGCTGGAGATGTGACAGACTGGTAAAACTATCCGGGATACTCGAGAGACGATTTGAAGAAATGGAGAGCTCCGTCAGAGCGCGAAGGCGACCAAAGCCGCTTTGCAAGCTTTGAAGAGAATTCTTCGACAGCGAGAGATAGACGAGAGAAGTCAATCCTGTAAAGCTTGGTGGAAGACTTGAGATCTTGTTTCCCTCCAAATCCAAGCTCGCAAGATTTGACAACTTATCCCACTCCGTTTCATCAAGGTACCGGATGCTGTTCGCTTGCAAGTTGAGCTGCTCCAAGGCCGTGAGAGAGGCTAGCTTGCTGGGAAGCTTGGAGAAGTCGTTGTTCCACAAGCCAAGAGTCGAGAGCCGTGAGAGGCTCGAGATACTCTGAGGAAGCTCGCTCAACTCGTTGTTCTTCGCCTCGAGAACTCGCAGCGATGTCAGTGCACCCAGACTCGACGGAAGCGACTCGAGTTTGTTGTCGTCGAAGTGAAGACTGCGAAGGTTTGAAACGGTTTCGAACAGTCCACTTGGCACGCGTGTGAAACTGTTGCCACTCAGATCTAATGTCCGCAGTGAGGAGGTCAGAGATCCCCATGGAATCTCAAAGTCCTCATCGATGCCCAAGTTGCTGAGGTCGAGGGTTTCCAGTGCTTGGAAACCCTTAAGGTCATCGAAGACATCCTCGTCATACTTAAAGCAGGCAATGGATTTGGTCGTATCGAGATCGCAGTCCACGGTGTCGCATGTGCAGTAGTCCTGATGCAGACAATCGTACACGGAACCCGGCTTGTTAGAACATTTGTGTTGCGTGGGCGCGGCGGTCGGCGCGGGCTGGACTGTCGGTGCACTTGGTGGTAGCGTGAACGTAGGAGCCGGTGTGCCGCCCGAGTTGTCGACGATTTCTGCATATGGAGTGAAGGTAACATTCTGCTGCAAAATGTGCCCTACAGAAAGGGAGTCGCAATTCTCAGCGAAACTTAGGGACTTGACATCGAGGAAGCGCTTCGGCTGCGCAGACTGCAAGAGAAACACAGACTCCAAGCAGAATCCATTGTTGTAAGGTTTCAGCAACCATTTGCAGGAATCCTTGGCGCAAAAGTCCGTGACTCCGAGTTTGTTTTTTCCCGA
The DNA here is from genome assembly GCA_003116975.1 of Aurantiochytrium sp. KH105. Classification (NCBI taxonomy): domain Eukaryota; class Bigyra; order Thraustochytrida; family Thraustochytriidae; genus Aurantiochytrium; species Aurantiochytrium sp. KH105. The sequence goes on from BGKB01000170.1 coordinate 9,778, forward strand.
GACACTGAGGAAAACCTTGTGGACCTCAGAATATAGACGCACATGCAGAGCGTCCACCGCAACGACATAGAACAGTGACGTCTGGGGTGCCGCGGCAGACACTTTCCTCTCCAAGGACTTCAATAGAAATCGTCTTCCACGCGCCTGAATGTCAAGGTTTCTGTTCCTCTCCGCATTCATCAGAGCGTATGTAGGCTCGTCCTCATCATAGACTAGAACTTCAGTTGTTCCCGAGGGAGCAAGATATTTTTCCGTGATATCGTCACCGTTCGCCTTGAAGCGAATCGAGGCCGCACCTTTGCACTTGGTCGATGTCTCGAGAGAGCCCTTGCCTTTGAAAACAAGATAGGATTCAGTCTCCTCTGATCGAAGACAAAAGTTTTTTCCAGATTTCACCACACGCCAGGCCGAAGTCAATGCCCCAAAGTTGTGAGTAAGTTCTTCGTAGGCGTCGCGCATATTCACTTCGTCACCGAAAGCGCTTAGAATCTTCCGCACGGACGTCTGCTTAATAATCAGCAGGCCATCGTTGCTGGGATGCTCGTAAATGTCCCATTTCGCGGTGTCGTTCGAGTCACGGTTGTACTTTTCGATGCCAAGTTCATTGTCACTCAAGGCGTAGAGCTGCTTTGATCCTGAAGTGATTTGAATTCGCGCTTTTAGCTGAGGTGGGACCTCCTTTTGATTCAATTGCGCGACAAATTGATCTGACGCAACCATGGAGCCTGAAGGACGGGCGACTGCACCCTTCGAATAACGAACGTGGACGCCAATGACACGATAGCAGTCTTGCGTCGTCGTGCACTTCACGAGGATTGGGCCACCTGACGCACCATCCCTCATATCACAAGAGTGCTCCACGTCCGTTGGTGTCGAACCTGTATTGGCCTCAAGGCTGCATTGATCAGCTTTGCTTACATGATACGGCATGACGAATTCGTCTTCAAGATCGCGCTTATCGAAGCCGTACCCGAACACTTCGGTGCCCTCAGAAACTGAATCTTTGCTTTCAAAGCCGACTTCGAGTGGCTGGATATTGCTTGGTGGCCAATTCTCCGGAATCGAGAGCGAAAGGATCGCCCAGTCGTCCTTGTTATCCGTGTTGTCGCCAAGTCTCATGCCCCAGATGCCCACTTCGATGGGTTTGATGTCTTGACCCATAAACTCAAGATGAACAGAGGTGAAAAAGTTGTTGTCGTCGCGAAGCTCGCGTTCCATGAAGGAGTTGTCGCGTGACGAAAAGTCGCTGAGGACGCAATGTCGCGCGGTAATGGCAGTATCTTTCGACACCAGAAATGCAGAGCAAATCGATCTTCCTTCTTGTACGACGCGGGCCACGGCGCTTGCCGGCATGGCGACGCGAGACGCTTGAGTGCGTGCCTCAATCGGCATGGCGGGCATCGTCATTGCGAGCGCCGCAGCCACGAGGGCCATCCACCGTATTCCAATCTTCATTGTCGCGCTCTTTGCGCTTTCTTCTCTCCTTTCCTGTCGTCGTCCTGGTCGCTATCCTCCTTGCTGTCGTCTCTTTGCTCGCCCTTCGCCGCAACGAATGCCGATTGCAGTTTGTTTGCGTGCTTCGCGACTCGGACGGAGTCCCTCCACGCGGCCCGCTCCTGGGGCTGTCCAGCCCACGGCCGGGAGAACGCTCCGCCCACGTGCAGTACATCGTAAGGCTGCGTGTTCCTCACGGCGCTCAGCTGTCCTGGTATACGGCATGGGAGTCGACCGAATGCACCCTGGCCATGCGCGATCGACCGAATGGCCTGGCCTGCTGGATCGCGCGCCAGCGCTGCCTGCAGCAGCCGCCAGAAGTAGTGGCAGCAGCAGGGGACCGCGACAGCTGCGGGGGAAGTAGGACTTGCGGGGTCTCACTTCAGCATGCGCCCCTCTGCTTTCGTTCGGGAGAACGGCGATGCCCGCAGCCGCAGCCGTAGAGCCCACAGCCGCAGGCGCCTCAGCCAGATCGACGCGCATCTATTCACGGTGACCTAATTCACTGTCAAGTTGGCAGCTTCAACATGGCCAGCGGTGCAGTGAAGTCCATACGATTCTTGAGGGGGCTGTTTCAAGAGACATTTTTTCAGTAAAGGGCCGGAGAAAACAGCCATCACCGTTGAAAGGTAATTTGGAAGACGCCCGGATAAGATCCGACAGAACACTAGCCGCCAGGCTGCACTGCACAGGGTCGAGGTACTTGGCCGCATGCCAGTGGTCGCCTGGCGCTGTCACGCCCTTCGAAGCCGATGTCGCAAGATGCACACCGGCCATGGATTTTGGCGAACCGCGCAGTGGCAGATAGAGTCAGTCGCCCTGGCCGCGACTTCTTCTTCCATGGCTTATGTGTCTTCTTCATCTATCTTTCAGTACTTCTTCTTACAACTTGTCAGTTCGCCGGCCAGCATCGCTTCCGCCACGCTGCGTTGTCGGGGCGGCCCGGCTTGGCCCGGCCCGTGCAGCTCCAAGGATGACGCTACGTGAGTGCTGGCTGGTGAGCGAGCGGCTGCGGCCCGGTCACGACGTGGACTGAGAGGTGGGGCCGCAAACGCGAACAGAGCCAGCCTGCACACGTCCGTTCTCCCGCTCGGTGCCGGCCACGAAGTGCGAAAAGGATGATCTTTCGTGCGGCGAGGAGAAGCTTGAGAGAGCGGGACGGAAGAACGGCTCGGCCTTGCGCGGTGCAAGAAGCTGGAAGTTCTTCCGTGCCCTAAGAGACTTCTCTCGCCCCGTCTTTGCGGCCTCGGCGCGCTGCAAACCTGAATTGCGAAGCAAAAAGACCATTTGCTTGCAACTCCTATTTCACGACGAGGCGCGCACGGAAGCAGTCGAGGGAAGGACCTGAGTGATCCAGCAGTTTGAGTTTTTATACTATAGTGTCTTTGGCGAATCAGACATGCGTCGGGTGTTTTACGTCGCGCTCCTTGTCATCTTGGGACTTGCAGTACATTCGTATGCCAAATGTCCTGATACACCGGGCGGTCACGTTAAAAAAGGAAACAAGTGGAATTGTGGTAGGAAATGCTTTGAAGAAGAGACGGACAGGAATGAATGCAAAGCTAAACGAGATCCGAAACGCCGACATTATTGCACCGCGGGTGATAAAACCTCAAGGAAATGGTATTGCATGGACAATATGGGTCAGTGCAAGGGTGCAGATGCGTATAAAAGCTACTGCGACATATCCAGCAATGCTGATGGGGAAGCTCCTTTCGTTACGCTTAAGTGCATGGGAAGTGGGAAACAAGGAAAGTGTCTACTTCACGTTAAACCTTCGTTCGATGAGCTCGAAGATACGGAAAAAGTGAGCTACACTGACGCACAGGACTACTATGAAGACTATCGCGACGACGCAACTTTGGAAGTCTGCAGAGACAAGGACTGTATTGAGAATTACTGTCGTCTTCGGTGCCTTGCGTCCAGCGATTGCCATGGCTTCGAATTCGAAACAGCCTCGACTGGAGGATTTCATGGCAAATGCAGACTTATCCTCAATCCTGTTTACCAGAGTGAAGGGGATAGTGCTGACACTTCTGGAAAAGCAACAAAGTGCTTTGTGCGTGATCAAACCTGCGCCAATAAGCCTATACCATCTTCTTGCACCAGAGAACTCAGCAAGGATTCCGGGTGCTGGGGAGCAGGCCCGGGCTACAAACCATGCAAGGACCTGGCCTGCTCCGAAGAAGAATGCAAGTGGCTCTGTCAACTCAACACCAAGTGCCAGGGTTTCGAAATTGGTCCGGATGATCCTGACGAAGAGGCCGGCTTTCCAACCTGCATACACTACGATTTACTCCCCAAGGCGGTGAACACGGCGGTTGCAGGCAGTTGTTTTAGCGTCGCTCGATCGCACCAATTTAACGACGTTGGTTGCTCCCCCAAGACGGCCGATTCCCTTCCAGAAGGACTCGACCTCGCTGCTGATTTTGAACTTAATGATCAAGATGATTGGAACGAGGAAAAGAATGACGAATCCTAGGCATAGTCCGCGTCCTGAAGAGATTGATTAGCGCGACGATTTTTAAAGTGAATGAATGTTGCAGAAGTAATCATTATTTCCCTCCACGTGAAAGTCAGAGCAAACGAGGACTTGTAGTTTTTGCACATGTCAGCAAATGCCAAATATATGAAAAATGGATTGCTAGTATGCTTAGGTACACTAGGAATATCACGGGAGTTTCGCTTCTGCTGAGACCAACTTGTCTAGTGGTGAAGATCGATGTTTCTCCTCACCTTAAATATTGTCTCGAAGATGTAGTGAAGAGCTTGATGATCACAAATTTTTGGCCGTGCTACTTCGTGCTCTGAGCAATGTTAGACTTACCTTAATGTCGCATGAACTAGTGGCTGCTGAGATTGGATGGTTGTTGGTACAGCAAGTCTATCGTAGACTTCCCATGGGTGTAAAGTTGACTTTGCCACTTCTGTGGCGCTGCTGTCTGCTCACGTCATTTCTATTTCCCAACACAAACTGAAAGATCTGTTTATGCCGAAAGCGCTCGACTTGCGAGTTGTACATACTACCTCTTCAGTTTATCGCGATGAGCCCTGGCTAGAACGTTGCGTACGAGCGACTTTGCCTTAGTCCCGAGGCCAAGAGCCTGGACTGTTTCCTCATGGAGAGGCTCGCGCGTATACCCTGTGGCAAGACCGCTTAAATGCATGTGCGGAAACTTTGTTCTTTGCACCAATTTGGTGGGAAAGATGTGTCACGTTGATGTTGTTGAGGTCTTTGCGCAGATCCGGAAAAAAAAGTTCTCTTGTTCAAATGATACTTCAAATCAGCGTTCTCAATTGAAAAGAAACTCAACAAAATCTCCTTGGCAGATGATGACCGCTTGTGGAGAAGGCGATGATTTCAGCTATGAGCTGGAGATAAGTGTTGACTTTTCCTGTATGTTGTCGATGAACCCAGAGTAGTAGTCTCAAGCACATCAGTGCTTTAGTTTCCTCACACTTCCTGGAGGGCTGTTTGGCGCCGCACTGGACTTCTGCTTCCCCGATTGAGAAGGCTTCCCTCTACTTGTGGCTTCTATAGATCTTCCGTGCGATCGTGTCGTCACCCGACCAGGTCGATGCGTACAGACCAGCTGACGCTTGCAATTTTTTAACTGCATGGCTTCAGGATGAAATCGAGCTCACACTGCTTTCGTTCCGAGTCGAGCTTTTGTTTTCAAGGAAGAAAAGAAATAAAAGGATCGAGATCAATCTGCTTTCTCCACGTCGAGCATTTTCCCTCGAAGATGGAGCTGGCGGAGAGCGACGCGCAGTCGCAATCGCAGTCGCATTCCCAGTTGCAGACGCGAGCTCCACCAGAGTCGCCCCCCACGCAGTCGCAGGTAGTCAAGACAGTCCTGCTTGTGCGGCATGCGGAGAGCGTAGAAAACGAGAAGCTTGGCCACTTGAAGCGATGGGCTGGCGATGTTAGCAGTGCCAAGCTCCCGGCGAGCGGCGACCTCTTTGCCGGACTCTCGCTCCTCGCAGAACCGAGCATCGCAGACTCGGGACTTTCCGAGGTCGGCGTGAAGCAAGTCGCCACGCTCACACGCAAGCTGCGCGAGACACATCTTCTCCAGGAGAAAAAGGTGCAAGTCTTTGTACACTCGCCCCTTGCTCGCGCCAAAGAGACGTGCGACGGAGTCTTGGCTGCTGCTGCTGCTGCTGCTGCTGACGCTGCTGCCGCAGAGAAGAAGAGCGACGAGGGGGGCACGATGGCTTCGCAGGTGCGTGAGGAATGGGACGTTTTGCGTGAAAAAATGGTGTCGGAGTGGATCCCTGGCTTTGGAAGCGGCCTTGACGACCGGATCCGCGCATTTGAGGACCGTCTCGCTGCTCGTGAGGAGTCATGCGTTCTTGTTGTGGGCCACTCACAATTTTTCCGTCGTATGCTCGGCATGGAAAAGAAGTTTGCCAACTGCGACGTTTGGCAGCTCAGCTATGTAAAGGAAGGGGAGTGTTGGACGTGGCGTGATCGTCGCAAACTCTTGAGCGTTTTTGAGGAGGTACCTGGTGACCTCACCTCTGCGCCCTCTTTAATGTAGTGTCGTTGGTGCTCCTTTGCTTTGAGGATGAGATTGTCTTTTGCTTCGAAACGCCCTTTGGAAAAGAAGAAGAGCAAGAATGCAAGAGAAAATGCCGCCTGCTGCGTGCTTGTGCTTTTCCAGAGCCGTCTTTGAGCCGTGCACTGCTCCATGTATTTTTTCGAACCAATCTTTTTTTCTTTTTTTAAAATTCGTGCATGGCAGATTTTTCGACGAAAACGAATTCACCGCGCTTTCTGTTGTGGTGGATGCCGCGCTCAGTCATTCTACTTCCCCTTCTAACCTGTCTCGCAACAAATGCAAGCACGGCGTCCGAGTATGCTCGATCTGACACGGTGCAGACAGCCTAGCCGACAGAGAGGAAGAGGGGGCTTTCGCGCCCAAAGGCGACGCCGCGGCTGGCATGGCCTACCAGCCTCGCCGCCACCTGCATGTCACGACGAAAGCAACCCAACTTGGGAAGAGAAGGGAAGGGATCTTGGTCAAGAGCCGAGGAGCGGACACTCCGGCGCAGGCGCGCGCCGAAGTCCGACGCTAGGCGGAGACCAACTAACTGGCGGTGGAGAAGCCGAAGCAGCAGCAGCAGCAGCAGCAGCAGCAGCAGAACAACCACCGCGAGAGCGAGCATTGCGCGCGAGAGCGAACGAGGCTTGGTCCGGCGAGACGAGGCGAGGCGAGGCGAGGCTTGGCGAGATAGCGGGCGGGCTGCTGCTCGGGCATTTCTACTTGCACGGTCGCGGGGCATCGGGACGCGGGCCGGTGGGAGATAGATCGCGACGGGGTCCGCTCTTCGCGGGGGGGCGAGTAAGCAAGCAAAAAAGCAAGCACCGGCGTACTGAGGCATCATGACGGCGGCGGCCGACGGGAAGAAGCTCGACACCTCGGGCCAGACGACACAGGTGACGAAGGAGATAATGTTTGGCCCCGTGCTCGCGAGCAACGTGGGCCAGTTGCGAGCAATCCAGTCGTGCCTCGAAGTGAACTACGCGCAAAAGTTCTACGACGACGTGGTCGTCTCGCCAACGCCCGAACTTTGCAAGCTCGGACTGTACAACTCGAACGCTGTTGGTGCTTGCTGCTCGCGTCTCGAGGAGCGGGAAGGCAAGACATGGTGCTATGTCATGACGTTGGTCGTCTTGCCCGCGTACCGTGGTCGTATGATCGGCACCAAACTGCTGGAGCACATGATTTCCTCGGCACAGGAACTTGGCGCCGCGGGTATCTTTCTGCATGTGTGGACTGAAAACCCGGACGGTATTGACTTTTACGTGCGCAAGTTTGGGTTTGAAAAGAAGGAGACCATTGAAGGGTACTACAAGCGTCTGGAGCCATCTTCGTGCATCTTGCTCGAAAAGTCATTCCCCTCTGCGTAGGCACAGACACCAACTTACTCTTTTTGCTTGTTTGGGTCGAAAAGGAACAACTCTGTACCGTGACTGGCCTAACTCCTGAATAGCTACCAGACATCGTCGCAATACACTTGGTCTCGCGGCGACTAATTATCCATACCAGAATGATTTTGAGGTGTGTCAAAGTGATGATTGATTGCAAGGACTCAATGCGAGACTGAGGTGAATCAAAGAGATGACAACTAGGGATTCTTTCAATGCGAGATTGAGGTCAAGCGAAGTGATGACAACGAGGACGTAATGTGAGGATGATGTGTTGGCAAGTAAGATTTTTATTGCGAGGATGATGATAACTAGGATTTGGTGCGAGATGGATAAAAGGACGAAAAACTTGATCCTCACGAGGTTGGTGGTCGCAAAAGCAATTTGCGTGGCAAGAGAAGTCGATCAGAAGGTACCAGAACAAGAAAAAACCCATGGACGTCATGGACGAAAATATATAATTTATCGAAGCAGCCAGCCAACTCTCTCTTGTCTTGGCAGACAGACAGACGCCTAAGGTTTGGTGGTGGTGGAAATGGTGGCGGCGGTGGTGTCATTTGCAAGGTTAGAGATGGCGGTGGCTTCTGCCTCAGCTTGCACGTTGTCCTTTGACTTGGGGGGCGACTGCTTTGGAGAGGTCTTGGCCGACTTGGAGCCGAGGACAAAGCAGAGCGACGCGTGATAGGTGGACTTAAAGTCGATGCGGGCGCTCGAGCACAGAACCGACATGCTAAAGACAAAGAGCATGGTATCAAAATAAGGCACGGGTGAGACATAGCCGCGCTTATTCAGGTAATTGAAAGCACCTTCGAGTGCCTTGGGCATGCAGTAGAGCATGAGTTCCGAAACGCGAGACGGCCGCTCAAAAAAAGTGCTCAAAGAAGTGAGCATTCCCGCCACAGCGGCATGCCATCCAGAGTCGATCTGGCGGTAGTTGCGCAGGAAACACTGCGAGCTTTTGATACAAAAGACGTATGTAGACAAAAAGGCGCACGAGGACGCAAAGCCGACAAGGGTACGCACAAGCTGGGGAAGCGGATCCTTGCCGAGCTTTTTGTAGCGCAAGATAAGACTGATGAGATGCACACTGACGTATACCTTGCTCGCGCGCTGGAGGCCAAGAAACCAGTCCTTGACGCAGTGTACGGTGCAGGGTCCCTCGTGATAGCCAACGGAGCAGGGCTGGTGTGGAAAGAGGCGGCCCTCGGCCAGAGCCGTGCGTCGCTCCCGGAGCGTCGCGTGCAGACCCTCATCTGTGACGTTGCCCATGCCAAGGATCCACTTGTAGTAGCTGCGATCAAGAATATCTGGCTCAAAGAGGAAGCCGAACATGATGGGAATATTGGTGACGCCAAACATGAAGGCTTCAAAGTGTTTCCAGTACGGCAGAACACCATCCCTGACGAGACGCTTGGTAAGGACATCGAGAGAGCGCACAAAAAGGTTCATGGCGAACATTTTGCGACGGCCCGGCGCGTCGAGCATGAGCGTGAGGGCAGCAATTCCGCCAGCTACGCCGCTGTTGAGCGGAGTGTCACGACCCATGCTTGCAGTCATGCCCGCATTTACGAAGCGAAAGGTGCCAATGAAGGCGCTCACAAAGGCAGCGAAGCGCCTAGAGTCCGCGTCCATGGCGGCCGCCAGGGCTTCGGGCGCTGTACGCTTTCTTTTGATCAGAGACATGACAAGTGAGAGCGCGCCTTTGAGCGAGAGGCCGAGCAAGGCTCCACGCATCGCGCCCGCCCCAAGCTCGCGCAGCGCATGCTCTACGGCCTGCCAGCCCTTGGGAACGGACCCGTCCTTGAGCAAGCCCAGACCCTGGCCTGCCCACCTTTCCGCTGCGTTTTTGGCGCGCTGCTGTTGCGCAGCGTGATCTGCCTCGCACTCATTGGCATGGTTGTTGTGGTCGTCGTCGTCGTCGGCGGTGGCGTTGCTGCCGGCGTTGCTGCCGGCGCTGACAGCCGTACCAGTGAAACGCTCCTGATCCTCGGGTACTTTGTCCAAGGCGCCGCCGCCGGTCTTGCGCCTGCGGACCTCCTCTTCGCAGCCGCGCTTGGCCTCACGGGCGCCCGCGCGGGTTGGGCCCTCGCCGCCGCCGGACTGCGGCTCGAAGATGCCCGACATGACGCGCTCGATCACATTCTCCGCCATGGCGCTCGCCGCCACTGCCGCCGCTACCGCCGCTGCCGCCGCTGCTGCCGCCGCCGCTGCCGCTCGCAGGCCTCAGGCCGACGCCGGGCCCGTCTCAATTCCGGTCTGCTTGCCAGGGCCTGCTCGCCCCAAGGAAAAGTGTCTTGCTTTTGCTTGTGCTTGCTTGTGCTTGCTTGCTTGCTTGCGCTTGCTTGCTTGCAACTATACTATAGGTGGTAGTTACAAGTGCTAAGCGAAGCAACTTGAGCTTGCTGGCGGACGCTCCTCGTCCTGCTCCTCGACCTCGTCCTCGTCCTCGCGCGCTTCCCGCCTCGCAGATAGATCCTCCTCCGCCCGCAGGCCGTGCGTGCGTGCGTGCGAGGGTTGGCTTGGCGTGCGTGCGTGCGAAGGGGGAGCGTCGGCGCGGCCTCTCTGCCGTGGTCTGGTCTGTCTGTCTCTACGTGTGGCCCAAAGTGCCACTAAAAGCACCTTGCAGCTAGCTAGCACAAAACTAGCTAGTTATTAGCTACTATTATACTACTATACTAGGGAGCGGGACGATCGGTCGCCCACAATGAGAGACGGAAAGCTGGGAAGAGTGAAATAGCGGCGGCGACTTCGGAAACGCCGCAAACCTAATGCCAAGCAATCAGGATGCGCCACGATGCGAGGCGAGGGCGGACTCGCGCGCGGGTCCCGGATGAGCGAGTGTGACGAGTATATAATGCAAGAGTGGCGAGGCTGGGTGACTGAAGGAGGACTCGCGACTTGGGATCGGGGCCCATGGGAGGGACGGCTGCTGCTGTTATACAGCTGGCTGCTGACTGTTGGCACACGAGTCCCACGAGGAGCTAGCGGCAGCGGATAGCGCGTGTTTGCGCAGGGCCGAAGACAAGAGGACAGAAGATACACACGAACTCGGGCCCGTGGGGAGACGATGATGGGATGCGTCTCGCCACTGATCACTCGCAAAAAGGCCGCAGATCGATCATAATTCGGGGGGAGGGGGGGAATTGAGCGAGCAAGCGAGAAAGCAGTGCGTGGACGGCCATGGTGACAAATCGAAGCCTTAGGTTCCTTGCGCAGGGGTCACTGCACGCAAAAAGAAAGAGAATGCGGATTACTATACTCATTACCGTGTTGGCATAGGCCAACTCTACAATTTTAGCTTGCCTTGACAGAGTTCTCTTTTTCCATGACCGCGAGCAATCAACCAACAGAGCGCACGTTGGTGATGTGATGAATGGGTCGATCTTAAACTCGAAGAGCCACAAAGAAGATCTGAAAACTAAGAGTGATGGGCAATGAATGGATGGATCAATTTCTAATAACGCATAAATCGATCATTCAGAGCATGACGGAGAAGAGGGAGGGGGTTGGAGGGGATGGGGCAAAAATTGATGTGAGTAAGCTGGCTGCTATGTTGACTTGACGCTCAGAGCGAGGTCTCGAGCTTAGAAGAAGACTTGTTGACCTGAATATCGACAAAGCGCGGGCCCGGCTGCGCAGCCCTGGCGGCGTCGGCGGCATCGGCGACGTCGTCATCGGCAGAGTAAGGGCTCTTGAGCGGTGCGGTGTGCGGTGCCTTGCCCACAAGGCCAAGGATCTCAAACATGCGGTCGTCCTCGCTAAAGGCCGGGTTGGGCGTGGTGAGGAGCTTGTCGCCAGTGAAGATGGAGTTGGCGCCAGCCATAAACATGAGGCCCTGGGCGGCCATGGGGAACTCCATGCGGCCAGCAGAGAGACGGACCATGGAGCGGGGCATGACGATGCGCGCGGTGGCAATCATACGGACCATCTCATCCCACTGGGGAGCCTTGCCCTCGGCAATGAGCTTGTCGCCGAGCGGGGTACCGGCGACAGGGACGAGAGCGTTAATGGGCACGGACTCGGGGTGCTCCGTGAGGGTCGCGAGCTGGTGCAGCAGGCCGACGCGGTCATCCTCCTCCTCGCCGAGCCCAACAATGCCACCGCAGCAGACGGAGATGCCGGCCTCGCGCACGTTCTTGACGGTGTCGAGGCGGTCGTCGTAGCTGCGCGTGGTGACAACCTTGGGGTAGTACTCGCGGCTGGTGTCCAAGTTGTGGTTGTAGGCGGTAAGACCGGCCTCCTTGAGTTGTTTGGCCTGCTCCGGGGTGAGCATGCCAAGGGTGGTGCAGACCTCCATGCCCATGCCGTTGATCTCCTTGACGAGCTCGAGGATGCGCTTAAAGGCGTGCTTTTTGCCGACGGAGCGCCAAGCGCTGCCCATGCAGAAGCGCGCAGAGCCTGCTGCCTTGGCGCGGCGCGCGGCCTCGAGGACCTCCTCGATCTGCATGGCGGGCGTGGGCTTGACAAAGGTCTTGTGGTGCTGCGACTGCGAGCAGTAGCCGCAGTTCTCAGAGCAGCCGCCGGACTTGTAGCTGATGAGGGTGGAGCGCATGATTTCGCGGCTGGAAAAGTACAGACGGTGGATCATGGCGGCGTCGAAGACGAGGTCGATGAGCGGCTTTTCGTACACGGCCTGGATCTCCTCCTTGGTCCAGTCGGTGCGAACGCGTCCGTTGACGCCGCGCACGCGGAGGTCGTCTCCCTTGAGTTCCGCCTGCAGCTTGGCCTTGTCGTCTTCGAGCTCCTCGATCCGCTTGAGCAAGGCGTCCTTGTCCGCGTTCGAGATCGCTGCCGCCGACGCCATCTGCCTCGTGGCGGCGGGCGTCCGCGCGGCTGTCCTCGCGAGCATCATCATCCTCGTCGACGCGAGCATGTTGCTATCTTTGTTGTGTCTGTCTGTGTTGGTCTACGTTTCCCCGTTCTCCTTCTCCTCTCTTCTCTTTACACCAAAGCTATGCTGTCAGTTTCTGCCGCTCCCTGTGTGTTCCTTGCGTGCTCCTTGCGCCGCCGCTGCTGCTGCCGCTGCTGCTCGCCGGCCTTCTTCTCCCGGGGCGTAAGTCCCCCCTCGACGCCATGCGTGCATCCCGCCGCCATCTTTCTCCTCCATCTTCCGCGCCGGCGAGCGAGGCGCTCGCCGGCGCGCCGCGCGCTCTTGCTCTCCGCCGCCGCCGCGCGCCCCTGCGCTCCCTCCCTCGCGCTCTCCTCCGCGCCGCCGCCGCCCGCACGTACCTCGCCGCCGCGTCGCGTGGCTTTGCTCTCTCTTTGCGGGTCTGCCGCCCCGCCTTCGCGCCCTCCCTGTCTCCGTCCGTTCGATTCAGGTTGCGTTTGTTGGATTGTATCGCCTCGTGTTCGCCGGTTTTGTCTCCGCGGACTGACAGTGACTGGTCTGTTTTTTCCCTTCTTTGGGCGATTGATTGACACCGGCCGGCCAGGCCGCGCGATCTATCTATCGATCGATCCTGCGTATCTAGCCAGCTGCACTGGCCGGCAGTTGTCCGCACCGGGCTCCGGCTGCGACCTCGCGCGCCCGCCGCGCTCCGCCCTGCCCCGCCCTGCTCTGCTCTGTGCTCGCGGCGCGCGCGAGGGCTCGAGGCGAGAGATGCAGGATGGCGAGGGACAATGATGGATGGATGGATGGATGGATGGATGGCAACCGATTCGAGATGACCATGGCCAGGATGCGGCCTCGCTGCGAAGACTCCGCGACCGAGACGCCGCGCGCCCGCGCCCTCGCGCGGCGCCTCGCGCGCGCATGCGTGCGGCGGGGCTCGCAGTCGGGCCCGCGCGAGGCGCCGCGCGGGGCCGCGGAGGCGCGGCGCGGCANGGGAGGCGCGGCGCGGCAGGGCGCGTCGTCGTCGGCGCGGCCGAGCCGGCGCGTGCGCGGCTTCCAGGCCGTCGGACGTGACCGCCGACGGCACCGGGCCCGCGGCGCCCGCGCGGATGACGTGATGGGCGGCCGCGGCGTGCAGCGCGCGCAGCGCGGGCTCGGAGCAGGGGCCGCCGCTGACGTGCGTGCCTGCGTGCGAGCGTGGGCGTGCGTGCGTGCGTGCGTGCGTGGAGAAGAGGCAAGGCGAGCCACAAAGAGGAGGGAGGGAGGGAGGGCGCCGGGAGACCTGGGTGACGGGACCCGGAGGTCTCGGTGGCTCCGGATGTGCGGATGATGAAGGATGGGGATGAATGAGGGCGACGACGATGACGAGGATGGGGTGATCCAAGATGGCTTAGGGAGAGGAGCAAGAAGAAGAGCAACAGGGCGGCACGGCGGGCCGAGCGTGGCGTCTGTCATCTTGGTGGCGGGGAAAGGGTGGCACGTGGATCGCGAGAGCGGTGCGGCGGCGATGACGAGGAGGGCGCGTGCGGCTGCGACACGATCTGCAGCTGGCTGCAGCTGCAGCTGCCAGGGCTCATGGAACGGCTGACAGTGAAGCAAGAAGAAGAAGAGCATCAACGCAGCAGCAGCAGCAGCAGCAGCCAGCAGCGAGACGACGTGGCCGAGGCTGGAGGAGCGACGCAGCCTGCCACACACGGACCTTCCCTCCGCCTACGTAAGATATGATGCACGTCTTTGAGCAACGCCAGGACCGGTCGTTAAAAGACCCACGACGCGGACCTTTTCCTTCTTGCGTGCGACGGCGAGCGACACTGCGACCACCGAGAGCGAGAGCGGCAATGAGCGCGAGCCCTGGTCGCCTGGCTCCAAGATTAAAGAACGAGGGGGGGGGGAGGGATGCGCGGGAAGGTGTGTACTTGGGAGGTGGGGTGCGCAGGAACTGTGCGGCTGTCTGCCGGAGGCCGTCCTGTAAAAGCCGCCTTGGCGAACAGACGGTGCAGAAAGCGAGCGAGGACTGACAGTGATGTGAGTGGTGGGCGGACGCCGTGGTGCTCTTCTTGCCAAACAAACTTCGACTTGCATTTTTGGCAAAGACATCCGGCTGGCTGACTGGCTGGCTAGCAAGGGCTGGCAAGGGCTGGCGGCTGCGGCACGCGCAGCTTGGTGATGGCGGCGGGGCCTCCGAGAGCTCACGATCACGTGCCACGGTGCACCCTTACTACAGTTCGTAACAGAGGTTTTCTTTTTTTCCTTGCGCAAAGTCCAAGCAAAATTCGCAGATTGCAGCAGCTGCTGCTGCAGCAACCAACCAACTGCAACCAACTGCAAATGAGATGTGGACCGTTCGAGCAATGGTGAAGCAGACAAACAAACAAAAAAAAGGGGGGGCTCATCTGCCACTGTGAGAGAAGAAAGAAACACCAAGGTGACGACAGATGTGCGTGAGTGGCCAGTTGAGAGTTTCCATCGGACCTGCCACTGTTGAAAGGTGCTGGCTGGCTGGCTGGCTGGCTGGCTGGCTGGCTGGCTGGCTGCAGATTTAGCAAGCACATCAAAGGGAACCCAACTGATTAGCCTGTAATACTTTTTCGTATCATCATTGGCATCCAAACCCGTTTTTACGCACCGTCTGGACCAGTGAAAATGCGTTGCGCATATTTAGGTGCCTGTCCCTTTTAAGGGCCCATCGCTCGCCGACAACCACGAGCACAGTGGAGCAAAGCATTTGTTCGACGCCTCTTGTGCGCAGATCAGATCTGCGCGCAAGATGTTGTCGCGTAGACCTCTGCGGGCGATCTCGCCGCTTCTCGCGCGAGGCCAGCAACGACAAGTGCTGCCCCTTGGCTTGCAGCGTCCGCAGGCTCCAAAGTGTCCGCACTGTCCGCAGCAGCAGCAGCAGCAGCAATGCTCGCCACTCGCAGACTGCAGCCACGACAGCAGCAGCAAGAGCTACCGCGCCACCTTTGCCACGACGACCTCGAGCAAGAACGCTGGACAGCAAAATGAAAAGCCAAACAACAAGAAGAAGGCCAAAAAGAAGAAGAATCAAAAGCCAAAGTCCAAGTACGAAGCCTCCGTGAATCTGCCCAAGACAGAGTTTCCCATGCGCGCATCTGCCGCAACCCGCGAGGTGGAAAGCGTCGATGCACTGACCAGCCAGCTCTACAACTGGCAACGCGAGACTCGCAAAGAAGGCACCGAGGACTTTTTCCTCCACGACGGACCGCCCTACGCCAATGGCGACCTCCACACGGGACACTTTCTCAACAAGTCGCTCAAGGACTTTATCAATCGCTATCAACTCATGCGCGGAAAACGCGTCCATTACGTTCCTGGATGGGACACGCACGGTCTTCCCATTGAACTCAAGGCGCTTCAGCTCGCGGGCGAGCAGGCGCGACCCAGTCTTGATGCAAGGACCATCCGCTCCAATGCCCAATCCTGCGCGGAACAAACCATGGACAAGCAGCGCCAAGGCATCATCCGCTGGGGACTCATGGGCGATTGGGCACGTCAAAGCGACGGCTGGTACTCTACCATGGACAAATCGTACGAGGGTCATCAGATTAATGTTTTTCGCCAAATGGTCAAACGAGGCCTCGTCTTTCGTGGCCTCAAGCCCGTCTACTGGTCGTACTCGTCCGGAACCGCCCTCGCCGAAGCTGAAATTGAGTACAGCGACGACCACGTCAGTCCTTCTTGCTTTGTCGATCTCACCGTGCGCAAGCTTTCGGACGCAGCTGCAGCGCAGCTTCAGAGCGCCGGGGCAGGCAGTCTCCACGAGCAAGCCATCCACCTTACCATCTGGACCACGACACCCTGGACACTTCCATCGAATGTGGCCGTCTGCGTTCACGCGGAGCTCGAGTACGCCTTGCTCGCAGACAATGCCAACCCAACCGCCCCCTTGCGGGTCATTGCCAAGGATATTGTCGAACGCGAATCTCTTCCCGAACTCAGTAAAATGTACCCCGAGGGCTACACAATCGCTGGATGCGTGCCTGGCGCAGCGCTCGAGGGCACCACCTACCTTTCCCCGCTCGTCAGCGACTACTTTGATGACAGCGACGAGGCAGAGACGACCGCAAAGCTTCCCAAGGGTCTCTACTCGGTGCTTTGCGGTGCGCATGTTTCGCTCGACGCAGGTACGGGCTTGGTGCACACTGCTCCCATGCATGGCCAAGATGATGCCATGGTGTGGCAAGAATACGGTCACGAACTCTTGGACTGCCCTCTCGTCGTAGACTCCAAGGGTTGCTTCAATATGCACGAGGACAAAGCCCGCTTCCTCCCCTCGCATGTGCGTGCCAAGCTGCACGAGGTTCACATCCACCAAGGTGGCAACGAGGCTGTCTTGGAGCTCTTGCAGGACTTTGGCCGCCTCGCTGTGCCCTCCACGTCGTACGCTCACCGTTATCCATACGATTGGCGCACAAAGAAGCCCGTCATCATCATGGCGACCGATCAGTGGTTCGTCAATCTTGCTACTCTCAAACACGATGCGAAGAAGGCCCTTGAACCTGTCGATCTCGTCCCGGCCTCAAGCCGACCCCGACTTGCCTCCATGCTCCAAGGTCGCGACCAATGGTGCATTTCACGCCAGCGGTACTGGGGCGTACCTATTCCGGCCTTATTCCCTCTTGAAAGCTCCGATGGCGAACCATGGCTCGACGAATATGTCGTGCAAGCTGCCCAAGAAGCCATTAGCGAGAATGGCTCGGATTGGTGGTTCCTTTCGCCAGAAGTCGAAGCCAGCATTTCGACGCGCGCAAATGCCCTTCGTGTCCAAGCAGGCCTCACTGAGCGCTCCGGACATTGGGTGCGCGGTACCGATACGCTCGACGTGTGGTTCGATAGCGGGTGTTCGTGGAGCGCAGTTTTGCCAGAAGGCGCCCAGGCAGACGTCTACCTGGAAGGCTCCGACCAGCATCGTGGATGGTTCCAATCGAGTCTGCTGACGCGAGTTGCCGCCACGAGTGGCGAAAATGACGCAGGAGAGCCCATGGAACCTACCGCTCCCTTTCGCCACATCGTCACACACGGCTTTATCCTCGATGAGCATGGACGCAAAATGTCCAAGTCGCTTGGCAATATCATTGAACCGGGTGATGTGATTCGCGAGTTTGGTGCCGACGTGCTTCGCTTTTGGGTTGCCTCGACCAACTTTGTCGACGACGTGGCCATCAGTCCAGAACTCATTCGCGAGAGCAGCGACAACTTGCGTCGCGTTCGCAATGTTATGCGTTTCTTACTCGGCAACTTATTCGACTTTTCGCCTTCGACCTCATCGTCTGCGACCGTGACGATTCCTGAAGACCTCAAAGAGCATCTCGAACCCATCGACCTTTACATGCTCGACCGAACGTATCATTTCGTTGAGGCCTCTCGCACCGCCTACGATGAGTTTAGATTTCGCTCCGTCTTTTCCGAAATCGTACGCTTTACCAATGCCGACGTTTCGGCGCTTTACAGCGCAAGCGTCAAGGATAGACTTTACAATGCTGCCGCGGATTCGCCCTCGCGAAAGGCTTGTCAATGGGTCTCCTTCGAGGTGCTGCAGGCCCTCACGCTGGTGTCGGCGCCCATTCTGGCCTTTACTGCGCAAGATCTCTTCAAGTTTGCCCTCCAAGAGGTCGGACCCTTTCGTGGTGCGCCCACGGACGCATTTGCAGTGCACCAGATTCCATTTCCCGATCTTCCTGCCGGATGGGTACTTGACGATGTTGCACGGCAGCGCTTCGATACCGTATTGGCCTTGCGGCAGCAAGTCAACCGTAGCCTGGATGTACTTCGTTCTCAAGGTTCAATTCGCTCTTCGGAGGAGGCCGAGCTATTTGTCACTCTTCGTTCCGACGCACCTTCGGATCTTGTGAGTTTTGCAAGCACGCTTGAGGCCGTCCTCTTGCTTGCCAAATGTGAGGTCTCTCAGGCTTCTGAACAAAGTGCTGGCCTCGATGCTGCGAGCAACCTCGAGGTGCTCGATACTGTGCCTGTACCCGATGATGTCTCTGATGTCGCTGAGCTCCGCCTTGTGCGCACTTCAAAGACGCGATGCGAGCGCTGCCGGAGGCACACGGCGCCCACCGAGGACGAACTTTGCCCTCGTTGTGCGACCATCGTACCCGAACCCCTTTGATAAACAAACACACAAAATTACACTCACACAAAAAAATTGCATGCAAAATGACGAGAGGGCAGGCTCATCTTGATGGAAATCAACAAATCTCTTTTTGGGAGTGAATGAATGAAATCGCGATATGAAGTGTGTTTTGAATGGTGAGAACTTTAATTCTGAGTCTCGTCTCGCCACAAAGAGAATCGATCTTTTGATACGGAACTTTGCCGAACCCTTGCGTACGTCAAGGAGAAGAGACTTGGTACCCATAGTTGCTTCGAAGTCCACGAAGTCCACGCCTTTTTAGAAAATCTCAGAGGAGCGACTCGGCCTTTGCTCGGACAGCACGGAAAAGTGACAAACGAGGGCAAATGATGGTTCTCGTTCCTTGCAATCTTTCATACGTGCTGCTTCGGACGGCTTGATTGTCGTCAGAGAATCCCTACCTCGTCGCCTCACGAGGAGGATCGATCCAGTCGAAATTGCTCGTATCAGAAATTAACATTGAGAAGAGAGGAAAGAAAAGTGATTTCAAGCAAGAATGAAAAGGATACTTTATAAAAGGGTGTGAAAAAAAAACTATGCCGCCTCATCGCGAAATGGAGTCGAGGGCCTGCGCAAAGTCGCTAATAATGTCCTCGGCAGCCTCAAGACCGACAGAAACGCGGATGAGCGTCTTGGGGGTCTGCGAGTCCGGACCCTCGACGCTGGAGCGGTGCTCGATAAGCGTCTCCGTGCCACCGAGACTTGTGCCACGCTTGGCAAGCTGCATCGTGGCAGTTAGCTTGATGGCATCCTGCTCGGTGGCGACCAAGAAGGAGAGCATGCCTCCAAAATTATCCTTGACCTGGCTCTTGGCAATTTCGTGTCCTGGGTGCGATTCGAGTCCAGGGTAGAAAACCCGTGTAACAGCGGAATGGGAGTCCAGGAATTGCGCCACTGCCAGTCCGTTGCGCGAATGCATGGCCATGCGGACAGCCAGCGAGCGCATGCCGCGAAGGGCGAGCCAGCAGTCAAAAGGTGCCAGCACCGCGCCTCCATAGTGCTGAATCGAGCGAATACGCGCAAAGAGCTCGGTGGCGAGCAGCGTCGAGCCCGCAACGACGGCGCCGCCAATGAGGTCACTGTGTCCACCAATGTATTTGGTTACAGAGTGGAGAACAAGGTCGCAACCAAGCTCGATGGGACGGCATACGGCCGGGGAGAACCATGTCGCGTCGACAAGGACTGCAGCGCCATACTCGTGCGCGATCTCGCAGGCCCGGCGAATATCGGTGATCTTCAAGTTCGGGTTGCTTGGCGTCTCGAGCCAAAGCAAGACCCGACCCTGCGCGTCACGAACCTTGGCTGCGGCCTCTTTCACCGCCTTGCGCACCTCATCCAAGTTCGAAGCGTCGATCGTGGTCGTGCCGAGGCCCCAGGGACCAAAGACAGTGTGAAGGAGCTGGCGATTGCCATAGTACACATCATCGGGCATGACGACGTGGCCGCCCACAAGAGTCTGAAAGACGGCGTTGGCTGCCGCGCTTCCAGATGCAAAAGCAGCGGCGTCCACGCCAGCGTCGGCGGTCGCGAGAGCGTCCTCGAGGCGGCTTCGCGTCGGGTTCTTTTCACGCGAATACGAGAATCCTCGCGGGTATGAGAGGTTTTGGGCGCGCTCGTAGGTGCTGGCAAGCTGGATGGGCGGCGAGAGGGCTCCTGTGGCGGCGCAGGGCTCGCAACCAGCGTGCGCCAGGGCCGTAGCCTGCATGTTTTCAGTGCTTAGGTCCTTGAGCAAGCCATTCCCGTTCAAAAAGCGCTTGGCAGTCTCCTTGGCCGCGTCTTCGCGGCTCGTCGCGCCGACGAGCCAGCGCAGCACGTACACCGCCGTCTTGATGGCCTTGGTCACACCGCGCACGGCCGCAAGTGCGATCAAAAGGCGCGCTGCCAGACGCACGGCTCGCTCGAGCTCCATGGTTGATCGATCGCGCGACCAAGAGGTCGGTCGGTCGGTCGATCGGTGGCCTGTGCCTAGCTTGCTTCCTCGCTGGTAGGCCGACGCCGCTATGCACGCACGGTCTGCACGCGCGCTCTTATGCTGCCCTGCAAGGGCCTTCGTCTGCCGCTCAAGGCAGGGTCAGGGTCTGCCAGCCGCCCAGCCCAGGAAGCATTTTGCGATACCGTACCAGGGAAGGGGGGTATCGTTCTGGTGCGAGCCTTGAGCGCGAGGGCACAAGAATCCTACGACCGGAACGTTTCCGGAGCAATGACCGTCGACTGCGACAGCGCCGGGTCTAGCGAGCATCATCGCGGCGCGGCGCGGCGCATTGCTTTGCGTTGCGACGTGGTGTTCTTTGAGCATTGTATGCCGAGGCAGAGCGTGCGTTGCCGCAACATCAACATCGCATCATCACATCATCATCATCATCATCTCGTCATCGTTGTCAATCAAAGCCCTCCCTCCCTCCCACTCTTTTACTCCGCATGGGCGGGGCGGGCGGGGGGCAGTTACCGGTAACCCCGACACTGCGAGCTTTCCTCGTTGCAAACATTGGGAACACCACTTCGCTGCGTCGACTGCGAGCAACAAAATATGCTCTTCAAGCTATGCTACAGCTGCACTGACTGTGGCTGCTGCTGCTGCAGACCGTGCGGGTGCTCGCAGCTGCAGCAGTGGGAGGGAGCTGCACGGCATGCGGCAGGTGACCGTGTAACTAACAGTAGTATACTGCTTGATTATGTTCGCATGACAAGACCTGACCTGGCACTTACTACCTGTTTAGTGATAGAGACTGATTTGCGCTCCTCGTCCGACGTGTCTCCATCGGCTGCAGCGCATCGTGCGACCAAGCACGTCTTGTTTCTTGGTCCTGTCCACGCCCTTCACGCCATCAGAGGCGCTGCCCGTTCTCTCTCGCACTCCATTCACCATGGTCTCTGTCACTCCGAGTCCGAGTCGCCACCAAAGACAACGGCCACATTGGGTTCGGCAGCACGGAGGCACCATCGACCGCCATCCTCCCTCCTCCCCTCGGCCGCTCGCCCCCCGCACGACGTGACGGCCGCAACGTGGCCTCGCTTCGCCGCAGCCGCTGCCGCCCATCAAGGCCGCCGCCGATGTGCGCGTCGTGCACAATCTCGTTGTGCACAATCTCGTTGTGCACAATCTCTCCGCCAAGCCCATTGGCCGGCACCTTCTAGCCTGCTACGTACAGCTATACTATCATCACCAGGCCATGCCATAACACCGCGCCTTCGCCAGAATCGTCCCGCACGGCGCTCGAAACCGGTTTCGCAGCGGCCGCTGTGCTGCGCGCGGCAACTTTCGCGGCCAGTCGTCTCGCCGCGCGCAGGCGGCCGGCTGCAGCCAGCTGCACGCGCCGCGCGCGCGCCGCAGCCGCGTGCCGCAGCCGGTGTTTCAAGTTGTTTGTTCGTTCGTTTGTTTGTTTGTTTGTTTGTGTGTTTGGTGCTTGCATTCTTGGTTGTTTGTTCGGTTGCTCGCTGTTTGTTTGCGTGTGTGTTGGTCTGGTTCGCTGGGCGGTGGTTGGTCTGGAGCAGAGTCCCAGCCTTACTACTGGGCACTACCGCGCTGAAAGACGCCGCGGGACTGGCCGCCGGCTTTCCGCACTTGCGGCGCGGCTTTCCCCACTTGCGCGCCGCGGCCGCAAGTGCGCCATCCGCCCTCCGCCCAGCCAGGCGCAAAGCGGACCGGGACCGCCGCGCCGCGTGCCGGCCCAGGAAGAGGGGAAAGGGGAAACAGGGAGCTTGAAAGAAAGGAAGGAAGGAGGAAGAAAAGGAAAGAAAAGGAAAGAAAGGGGAGAAAGAACGGGCGAGGAAAAGCGGCTGTCGAAGCAGGTTTCGAAAAACCAAACCAAAGCGAGTTTCGAAGCGACGCATCGCGAGGCGGCGCGAGGCGACGCGAGGCGGGCGAAGCAAACCCGGAGCGCGCGGCGGAGACCCCGACGCCGCGAGGCCGCGACGCGCGAGCGCGAGCGCCGCGCGGAGGCGCGCGGGGGCGCGAGGGCGGCGGACGAAACGATGATGGTGCTCGAGGAGCCCGAGGTCGGTCGACCGGACCTCGGAGGCGGCGCGCGCGGCGGCGTGTGCAAGGCGGCCACGGCGATCGGCGGCGGCGCGGCGCGCGAGGCCGCGGCGCGGCGCGCGGGCGCGGACGAGAGCGACGAGGACGAAGGCGCGCGGCGCGAACGCAACGACGAGGAGTCCAAGGCGCCGCACAGCAGCGGCGGCGGCGGCGGCGGCGGCAGCAGCACCTTTGGCGCCGGCGACGAAGAGTTCTGGGCGTCCCACTTCGCCTGGCGCCGCGAGGCCGTGGCGGATGAAATCAAGGTGCGGGTCTGCGACCCTGTGCAGGGCGCACGCACCATCATGAACCCGACGCCCGCATTCTACTTCAAGGTGTGCGTGTTCGAGCACGAGAAAGAGTCAGAGGTGCGCCGCAGGTTCTCCGAGTTCGAGTTCCTCCAGGAGGTCCTGCAGAAACGCTACGCCGGCCTCGTCGTTCCCCGTCTTCCCGAAAAGCGCGTCGTCAAGACCTCGAGCTTTCTCAAGGAACGCGCGCGGGAGCTCGCCCTCTTTCTCTCGAGCCTTTTGCGGGTGCCCTACTTTCGCGCCGACGGCACCGTTCAGGCCTTCCTCACCGAGGCGAATCCTCATCGCTGGGAAGCCGTCAAGGCCAAGGTAGCAGCCTATCAGCCGGGCACCGCGCTCGACCGCAACGCCAGCGACAAGAATGAGGGTAGAGCGAGGTGGCTCGAGGCCATGCAGCACTTCCACCTCGAGCAAAATGCCGTGTTGCCATTTTGGGAAGTCCTGCAGCACCTCTCTGCGCTCAGCGAGCTTCTCAACTCCATCATGGACGCGGCGTCGCGGATGGTTGGCGCCGCCTCAGAATATACGGACGCTCTCAGTGACCTTGCCGACCGGGTCAATCGCCCCAAGGTTCTCCAGCTCGATGGTCACCTCAGCGAATCCCTTCGCGATGCCGTCGGTGTGCTCGATGACTTTGTGTCGCAGTGGAGCGAGGCGTCTGCCCCTTTTCCGGGCATGCTCGTAAAGAACTTTTACCAGGTTGTCCGCCAGGAATTGGACGATGTTGTCGAGATGCAGCGACTCTTGACGCGTCTTCAGGCGCTGGAGCGCACCATTCTCAAGCTTGACGAGAACGTGCAGCAGCATTTCCAGGCCCAAGCACGAGCAAAGAACACGGGACGAGTCGACCAGATCCCAAAACTCAACGAGAAGATTACACGCGTCGTCTACAAGAAAAAGCTTGCCGAAACCGAGCGTGATCAGATTGCAAAGGCGCTCTTGCTCACCGACATGGAACACTTTGTCCAGCGCAAGACGGAAACTCTGCGGAATCTCGGCGCATCCTTTGCTGTGCCTTTCCGGAGCTACCTCGTGCAACTCGAGGACCTTTTGTGATGACTTCCGGTCGCTCTTTCCTTCTTTCCTTATCTTTCCCTTTTTTATGAAATGCCTGAGGTCTTGATTCTCATCAGTTCATCAAAAAAGACTACTCGTGAAGCGATGGGCAGGGCCAAGGGGCGGTCTGTCCTCGTAATAGATCTTTTCTGGAACTGGGTGATGATGACCTGACCGAAAATATGCGCGCGCATAAACGACCATATCTCTCGCGCACGCATACACGCACGCGCCACGTCCATTGCTCGCTTTCCTGTCTGTTACACGCAAGATTGTTCTTTCTCTTCGTCTTTTCCAAAAGAATGGTTTTGTTGGCAAGGAGTAGTTGTTGAACTGGGACTGCACAAAGCATCTTATATATATATATATTCACCTGCTTGTTGCAAGGCGCGAACAGCTCTAAATTGGAAAAGTAGCTCGATAGAAAGTTTAGTTCGACAAAATGGTTTCACGAAAATCACTCCACTTCCTTGTAGCAGCGACCGAACAGACACCACTCCCACACGGGCGCTCGCTCAATCTTCTTCCGAGGCGGAACGTTGCCTACCGGGCGTGTCGAAGAGCTCTCAAGGTAGCGCAGGAGCCGAAAGTGTTCCTCGACGAGCAGACGCTCTCGGCGCTGAGACTCCTCCATCATGCGTAACATAGAATGCTGGCTGTTTTGCACGGCTTCGAGCGCCTTGCGCATTTGCTTCACCTCGGTCTCGAGCTCTTGAATTCGCGCTGTCGCCGATGCAGGGACAATCGGTCTGCCACTCAGGAGCAGTTTAGGGCCGCCCAGCTGGCTACGCTGTCTTGGTGAAACGACAATTGCCAGATCCATGTTACCTGCGCCCTCGCCCAATCCGTGAACATCCTCGAGGTCATCCTCCCAATCTGTCATCTCGCCCTCGCCGTCCAGATCAGTTTCCCACATGTTTCGGTCCTCTTTGCTTTCCGAAACATCTTTGAGATCCGTGGGCACTCTGTCGTTCTCGACTTCTCTTGGTGTATGGGTTTTTAGTTTTCTGGATTCCAAAGGTTTCGGGGTGACCTTTGTGCGTGTTTGCTTTGCTCGTTCTGCTGCAGCTTGCTTTTTCGCAGCAGCAGCAGCTTCTCTTTTAGCGTCAACAGCCTGTTTTTCTTCAGCAGCCTGTTTTTCTTCAGCAGCTTGTTTTTCCTNCAGTTTCCCACATGTTTCGGTCCTCTTTGCTTTCCGAAACATCTTTGAGATCCGTGGGCACTCTGTCGTTCTCGACTTCTCTTGGTGTATGGGTTTTTAGTTTTCTGGATTCCAAAGGTTTCGGGGTGACCTTTGTGCGTGTTTGCTTTGCTCGTTCTGCTGCAGCTTGCTTTTTCGCAGCAGCAGCAGCTTCTCTTTTAGCGTCAACAGCCTGTTTTTCTTCAGCAGCCTGTTTTTCTTCAGCAGCTTGTTTTTCCTCAGCAGCAGCAGCGGCAGCAGCTTGTTTCTCCGCAGCAGCGGCAGCAGCTTGTTTCTTCGCAGCAGCGGCAGCAGCTCTCTCAGCAGCAGCTTGTTTCTCCGCAGCAGCTGCTTTTTCTGCAGCTAAGCGTCGTTCCTCTTCTCGTGCACGATGTTCAGCAAGCAGTGAAACAAAGACGACGCGAGCCAAATGGCCTCGAACAAGAGCTTGCACTCGTCGTGCAGATGCCCGTTGCATCAAAAAGGATCTTCTCACGCCGACGAGGCGTACAAATTGCGTCAGGCAATGAGCAGCCTCCGTCCTTGCTCGTGCAGCGCGAAAGAGATTCACAAATCGATTTGCCGCAGAGACTTTGGCAAAGCACCTCCGCCAGCAAATGCGGGCGTGGAATACTGAGAAGCGCGCACCAATGCGCTTCAACTCCGAGCCTGAGAGCGACGAAGCCCGCGAAAAAATAGACTCCACCTCGACAAGTGCTCCTGTGCGGAAAAAGACACGTGTAAGGCCAAATTTGTAAAGTCGCGCATCGACATCGAGTGCAAAGAACAGGGCCCGGCAAAAGGCAGCATGATCCTCGGCGCGCCCCGGGACTTGAAGCCAGTTCTCCAACACTTCTTGGGGCAATGTCTGGCTATATGAAGCCATTACCTCGGCATAGGGAATGCGAGTGGGTAGACCTCCAGCGCTCAGCACGCGAGCTGTTTGCGGAATGCTCAGATAACGAAGCTGCTTCGAGACATAGGCGCGACGAATCCAGTCGTCGCCAGGCCCGCGCTGAAGCGCGGCATTGGGTTTAATGCATCGAATAAAGGAGCAGTTTGTGGCTTCGAGGACCCGCACGAGACGTTGAATCTCCGTGGAAAACTTGGAGCAAAGTCCGCGCTTTTTGCGCGAAGACGAAGCCCCAGACTCGCTTGCGAATAGATGCGACACGACGCGCTTGTCCCCGGAAGCATTCAGACACTCTACAACACGCATTGGGACACGGTCAACGTTGGTCTGCACAAAGCCCTCTACATCGTAGGCAACCTTGCCCGCGAAATGCGCAACAACAAATTGGGCGTCTACAAAGCGCGGATGCGGCTTCTCGTACGCGCCATGCGTAACATACGTTCGATGCAGATGCTGCAATAATGTGCCGTCATTTGGTTGTGGCGTACACGACATATCTTCGACTGTCAAGAGCAGACCGCCCTTGCCTTGCAAGAGCTCTGCCGCTTTGCTTTCTTCATGCGTTTGTTCGCTCTCTGGCCGAGACGAACTAGCGCCTGCCTGATCACCAAGAATGCCCTCGCTTCGGTAGAGATTGGCCTCAGCCACCAAGACCTGCTCCTGAAATGTCTTTTGCAGCGCTTCGTTGGCGAAATTGATGAGCAGCTGCTCAAGACCATTTTTGCTAAAGTTCTCAAAGCCAAAGATATCCAGCACCCCAATCGATGCTTCGACTTCGTCAGGTGCGGGCGATTTCGAGGTGCTCTGCCATGGGCCCCTTGGGACATTGGCAACAGAGTTCTCCTTGTCGTCAACGTCATGATCTACGTCTTGAGAAGCGGCGCCACGGGAGAAGTGACGATTTGCTCGAGCAATGATCCAGTCAAAGAGCGCGCTGTAGAGTGCTCGCACGAGACCGTCTCTGGCTTGAGACGCTTGGTGATCATCGAGTCGGACCTGGAGAGACTCACCGGCCGCATTGATGGTTCTCTCGCAAAGCAGGACACGCAAATCCTCGGCAGAGATCGAGAGCAGATTTGCGATTCGATCTAGCGTGGAGCGCGGAAGACCTGGATCCTCTGGTGAAAGGACGATCGCGCCATCCACAGCATCGCCGCCCACTGTGCCGGAGGGTGCTGGAGCGAAGCGCAAATTTCCGAGGTGCAAAATGGCCATCAGGACGCCAAACACCTGATCCTTGTCCTCTTCAGCCAGACCAAGGCTTTGCAAGCCTTTGCACATTTCGGAAAATGCCGGAGTATCGGCGTCAAATATCCACTGCGAAACATCCTCGCTGGTTCGAAGTAGATCAAATTGCTGCCGCGGCTCCATCGACTGGCTTATAGGTATCCCAAACGCCTCGAGTTCGCTCTCAGAAAGGCCAGCAAGCAACCGATAAAAAACGTGAAAGCTACGCTCTCCTGGTGCATGGGAGCTGACGCGCGAGCGCTCGAGAAGGTATGTGTCCACACAGGCGCGCGCAAGCTTCCCTTGCTTGAAGAAGAGCTTTGTGAGTTTGCCAAAGCGGGACGAGTTGTGGTTGCTCAGTGTTACAGCGTTTCCAAAGGCCTCCAGCACGGGATTTGCGTCGAGCAAAGCCTGTTCAAGGCCAGAAAGACCGTTACCGATTTGAGCTCGATGCTCCTTTGACGCGCATCGCGCAACGAGATGTCGCAGAACACGCTTGCATGATTCTGATTTGCCACTTCCGGACTCGCCGCTTACAATGATGGATTGATCTGGCTGATATTCTGCTTGCAATACAGGCGCTTTTTCTTTTTCGTTGCTACGCCCGCCCTCGTAGCTGCGGATGTCTCTAACTTTCGTTGCAGCGATGCGTCGCGCCGCAAAGTCCATTTGCTGAAAAGCGCGCTCCGCAATGCCATATGGGTGCGGCTTGTTGAGTGCTTTTGCCGAACCGAGAAGATGACCTGGGTCTCCAACGTCCTTGATGGGATTGAGCGTAACGAGCACAGTGCCGAGAAACGAGTAAGGTGCGTTCGCAAGTGCGCGCTGCTCAATATTATGCAGGAGGGACAGTTCATTGATGTACTTCAAGCTGCTCATGTCTTCGGTTTTTTGCCGCAGCGGATTGGCGAGAAAGACCTTGCCACGAGGCACGGTGAAGGTCATGGACGAAGCGTTCTGAGACTCGCTCCATATTTCGGCTTCGCGAATCACCAAGGTTTCATTTTCATCGTTGACCCCTTCTACGCAGCCACGCTTCCACTCGGCGCCTGCGTCAATGAGATTGCGTTGCGAAGACTGCGTCTGGACGCTTTTCGCGCTCTCGCCGCCCGCGAACCATACATGCTGTCCAATGCTCGTCATCCTTGGAGCCTCCCGCCAGGCGCTTTTGCGAGTCTCTCAGCCCGCTTTGCTTCTGTTCTGCCACGCTCACTTTTCTGGCCAGCCTCTGGTGCTGCTGGTATCCAGGGCTCGCTTTCACTTTGCTTCATTGACAACGCGCCAACGTAGCTCATATCAATCAATCATGTCGTGGTCCGCCTCCGCCGTCATGAGCCCCTCACACAGTAGGCCTTATCGATCCTCCATGGCCTCGGCCCCCCGAGGGGGTGTCATTCATTCGCCACATTTTCCCACTAGGCCTAGGCCTAGGCTACCTACCCTAGCGCATCATCATCATTCTAACCATTCATCATCTATCACCACCACCACCACCATCGACATCGCATCCATCCTCCCGAGAGCACCGGCTCCCCGTTCAGAAAAAAGATTAGCTTGCGCTCTCGGGTGCTCGCTCTCGACGACCGCGAGCGTCGGCCGGGGCGGGACGGGCTGCGGCTGTCCCGGGCCCCCGATCTCGCGTTTTGAGGGCCCCCAATCGGTGGCCGCAGAGGCTTGTGGAGGCGCGCGAGAAGGTCGCGAAGGACTGCGAGGAGAAGGGAAGCAAGAAAGCAAGAAGGCAAGAAAGCAAGAAAGCAAGAAAGCAAGAAAGCAAGAAAGCAAGAAAGCGAGAAAGCGAGAAGGTCGAGAAGGCCGAGCGGGCCCGAGACGGAGACGCGAGGCCGGCCAGCAGACCCGAGAGGACTACCTTCGGAGGCGTGGCGAAGAACTTGGAGGCGGCCAGGCAGCCAGGCAGAGCTCGAACGAGGACTGGCAGGCGCGAGCGAGTCTGCGGTCGCGGTCGTGGTGAGCGAGGACAAGAGGAGGACCCGCGCGAGGTGAGGTGTTCGTGTCGTCGTTTGGTTTTGGTGGTGTTGTCACCGTCGTCGTCGTCGTCGTCGTCGTCGTCGTTTGTCGCGCGGGAGAATGGCGCAAGAGGGAAAGACCATGGAGGCTCAGGCGCAGCGCGAGGCGTACGAGTCGGAGCGCGCTCACGTCAACGAGCTGTTTGCTGCGGCTGCCACCAATGATGTGAATAAGCTCAAGGATCTCGCAGGAACGTCGACGTCGCGGGAGCAAATGCTCGGATACAAGGATGCCAATGGACGCAGCATGCTTCACTTTGCGGCGACGCAGGGCCACGATGACGTCTGCAAATGGCTCCTGGACGGCCTTGCTACCAAGGATGCGCAGCACATTGCTGTGAACGCCACTGACAAGCAAGGAGACAGCGCGCTGCGCCTTGCGGTGCGCGTGGGCCACGCGCAGGTGGCTAAATTTCTCTTTGACCTCGGAGGTTCGAGCGGAAGCACCGTGCTAGACGCCGGTGAAAGCAAGGAGGAGCTCAAGCGGAAACCATCCTTGCTGCACGAAGCCGCGAGCTCCGGAGAGGTCGATATGGTGCGCGTGGCGCTCGAAGACTTTGGGCTCAAGAGCTGCATCAACGAAGCCACGAAAACGGGCCCGCCCATCTTTTGGGCCGCATTCAACGCGAATGAGGCCATGGTGCAGCAGCTTTTGGAGGCCGGCGCTGACCCGAATGTGCGCGACGAGGACGGCCACTCGGCTCTTCTCGTCGCCGCGACGCGAGACGCCCCCGAGGTTGTCCGCATGCTGCTCGAGGCAGGCGCGGACATGCGCGTGTCAACCGGAGCTGATGACGAGACCACTGTGGTGCACGCTGCAGCTGCCTCGGGCGCAGACGAGACGCTGAACGCGATCGCCGAGGCCGTACCGGACGCTTTCGCCAAGGCCTTGGACCAAGAGGCCGACGGCTTCCGGCCCATCGAGCTTGCCGCATACTCGGGCCATGTTGGCACGGCTCGTACCATTGCAGAACTTGCCAATCAGGACCTTGAAACGGTGCAAGAGATTTGCGCCAAGATGGAGGAGCGTCGGGAAAAGGAAACGAATGAGGCGGCCGAGGAGCTCGAGAACGGCCTCGAGAAATGCGCACAGGCCCGTAACGAAGGCAACGAGGCGTTCAAGAGCGGGGAGCTCGAGAACGCTTTGGCAGCCTATGGCGCTGGCGTGGAAATGGCTGCGGCGATGCTTGCCAAGTTCCATGCCCGCCTGCAGCGTATGGGCGGTGACCCAACATGTGACGCGCAGATCACGCGCATCAAGGAAGAGGCCTTGGCGGTTCTCTTGTGCAACCGCTCGGCCTGCGCTCTCAAGCTTGGGCAAACGGAGCTTGCTCGGGATGACGGCCAACAGGCCGCAGAGCTGCGGCCCAAGTGGCCCAAGGCGCACTTTCGCCTTGGTCAGGCTCTTGCCGTGCTCGGAGAAAACGCCGACGCCGCACAATCGTTCTGGACTGGTTACGAGCTCGCACCCAAGGAACCTGGGGCAGCGGCGCTTCTCAACTTGTTTAAGCAGAGCGTGGCAAAGGCAAAGAAGCAACACCAGCAGAATGATGACACCACGCAAGAAGAGGCTGAGGACGCAGAACCTTTGCAGTCGTCAGTGGCGCCACCCACGCCTAGTCCGACGAGCTTTCAGCACGAGGTGCCTGTAGAGATTCCTGCCGACGCCAGCCCGGACGCCCCACTGCGCTCGCTGGTTATGCGCTTTAACGATGGAGAGGATCCCTTTCGTGTCGCGACCCGCTTCGTGCAAGAGAATGGCCTGGACGGTTCTTTGGTGCATCGAATCGCTCACCACGTCCACGAGGTCATGACGACCGCGCCGACGTCGACTTCATCATAACGTGTGGTGGACACCATTGTATAACATTATCATCATCAACATCATATGCTCGTTGTCATCATAGAATTGAGAGATTTGCGCTCTTGCGCATGGCCTTGCAAGGCGCGAACGTTTACGCTTTCGCGAACCACAAGCTTTGTGTGCTGCCAGCATCACCGCTTGGCATTGTCGTCAATATGGAGAAGAGAGATCTGCGTTCTTGCGAATGGCTTTGGTGCGCACCAACAAGGCGTAAAAATCTTCGTTCTCGGGCAAGATAGACTCTGTGTGCGACCAGCATGTTCTTGCCACCATTCTTCTTGGCATCGTCGTCACTATGGAATAGAGGGATTTGCGCTCTTACATTTGATCTTGCAAGGCGCGAACGTTAACGCTTATGCGAAGCACAGGCACTGTGTGCTACCTGCTCGATCTTCTCACCATTTAACATCAGGGTCATCGTCATCATGGAACAGAGAGATTTGCGCTCTTACGCATGGCTTTGGTGCGCTCCAACAAGGCGTAAAAGTTTTCGTTTTCGGGAAGCACAGGCACTGTGCTACCAGCATCACCATTATTCCCAACATTGTTCTCATCCTCGCCACCCGAGGCCTGCTCAGCATCAACGGATGAAGCCTGATGAGCGGCACAAAGTCGTTTTGCGCGATGCATTTTAGCCTTTTCAAGAAAACGTAGCAGATTGACCTCTTGCTCGCTGAGATCTGGGTGCCAAATATCCAGAATCAGACAAATGCGCGCTTGAGAGGGATGGGCGTTCCAGGCTTCGTGCTCAAAAGAGTCATCGAACACGAGACAATTGCCCCGTTCAAAAATCCGCTTCTCTGGTCCAACGCGAATTCCACTGCATTCCCCCGGTGGAACCACGAGCGGGAGGTGCACGCGCAGCTTTTTATTGGTCGGCCCGTGGTGCTGAGCAATATGTGTGTCGGGCGCCAAGACAGAAAAAAATGCGTGCTTGTACCATCCAGGAATACTCTTGATGAGCGCTGCCGTCTCTGGGAAAAGTGCAAGGTTGTCCTTGAAGTCAACGTTGTGCAAAAATAGGTAGCACACATCCCAGTCTCCCGAGGTGTGCCCAAGGCTTCCGATGCCGTCCGGAGCTTGGCGCGCAGGATTCGCCCAAGTTGGTGCGCGGTATGGCTGAAAGACGGGTTTCCCTTGCATGCGCCTCAATTCATCCGCGACGACATCCGTTTTCGCTTCGAGTTCGTTGAGAAAAGGTAGAATACTCCTTTTGGCATCCCAAAAGGGACGCGCCGTCAGCCCTGGCACAATGTCAGGACAACCCCACTGCCATGTTGAAATGGTCTCTTTTGCGGGTCTTCGACCATTAAGTAAGAGCAGGAACCAGTCTCGGACATGCTCCAGGCCGCGCGGATCCTGCGCCATTTTCTTGAGCCACTTCTGCACGATCACCTTTCCAAAGGCTGCGAGCCCGAACTCTTCGACGAGCACCTGCTCCACTTTTCCCAGCACCTTTGCATCATCTCCATTCTCCTCTTCTCCCTCGTCGCCATCGTTGGCTTTCTCGTCCTTTCCGTCTTTCTCGTCGGCGTCCTCGGCAACGTTTTCGTCCTCTTTCCGTTTGCGCCCTTCGTCGTCGTTTCCAGCTTCTCGTCCGGCCGCAACTTTCGCCGCGACTTCCGCCGCAGGCTCGCTCTCATTCGCGCTCATCGCGGCGCGCAGCGTGCTCTTGCCACCCACCTCGTAGCGTCTCGCTCCCGCGCGCGCGTCGGGGACCGCCGCGACGATGCAGTATTGCGCGCGAATGTCTGTCTTCCAAGGCCCTGCTGCCGTTGCGGCACGTGCCGGCAGTATATAAGCCCGGCGTCCCCTCGCCGGGGTGCTGCCCGGGACTAGGCTTCAGCTACCGCCGCGCCTAGGACCCGGACCTCGTGGGAGCGTGACCTTCCTCGGTAGGGAGGCCAGGCTTCAAACCTGGTGGACGTTCGCGCGTCAGAGGTTCGACTCCTCCTCGGTCCCGATTTTTTTTTTATCTCTCGTTTTCTCCTCCTTTCTTCCCTTGCTGCGCCTTTTTTTTTTTTCCTTTTTCTTCTTCTTCTTCTTGGGCCTGCCTGCTTGGGCTCCGCGGCCGCAGATTGCAAACTTGAGCGGCGCGGGCAAGACCTGCTGCAGCGGCGGCGCGCGGGAGACGCGAGACGGGGCGGCGGCGGCGCGATGGCGTGGTGGAGACGGGCGCTCTCGCACGCCGTCGAGGTGCGGGAAAGCTCGCGCGGCGCGACGAACGCGGGAAGGGTCATCGGCGGGCACCTCTTCCCCAAGGCCGGCCAGGCGGAGCTCGGCGTCTTTGCGCAGAAGCGCGTGGAGGAGGGCAAGTGCGTGGGGTTCGTGCACGCAGACGACGTCTTTAGCGCGGCCAATGTCGTGGAAAGGTCGAAAAATCCGCTCGTGAGATTCGCCGCGGACGCTCTGCAGGGCTACCAGCCCTTGCGCGAGGCCAAACCGGTCACTTTTGACATGCTCGAGCTTGCTCTTCTCTTGTGGATGGAGCGCAGGTCCGAAGGCCTCGGATTCGCATCGGAGCACTGGTCGACGTGGGCGAAAGACTTGCCCGAATGCTGCCCCGGCAACGGTGCCTATCAAACAACCAGCAATTTGAGCTCGCTTCTTTCCCCGGCGCTCAAGGACTTCCTTTCGTCCGAGGACATGGAAAAGGTTCTTGCCGAAACAAAACAGTACGACAGGCTTTTTGAAACCTTTAGTGAAGCACTCGGTGACGACCTCATTGATGCGCTTCAGATTGTCGAGGCAGAGGGTGCCAGCTTCCTTTGGGGCCGTGGCGATTCCCAAAAGCAGAACTGGCCCTTTGGAGAGCTCTTTCGTGAAGAGCTCTCTCTTGTCCTCAGTCGCAGCATGGATCTCCGTCAAATGGAGAACTACGACGCCATCGACCCGACTCTTGCCAAGTCCCTTGGACATTTGGCCATCCTTCCAGGTTTTGACTTTGTCAACCACTCTGATGTCCCTAACGCGGAAATTGTCTTTCCTGCCGCAGCGGACCGACCAACATCCTGGCTCGCCGACTGCTCGGGCGATCTTTCTGGGCCTTCTGGTGCTGTGCTCCGCGTCACACGCCCCGTTGACGCTGACGAGGAGATTCTCATTGACTATGGCGCCATGCCAGGCAGAGAGCGCCTCTTTCGGTACGGCTTCGTCTCGAGCGACGACGACTTTGGCAACTTCATGGCCAGATCAGAGACCTCGTCCTCCAAGGGACCTCGCATCGCTATCCAGCAAGCTCAGTAAAGTAAGAAAGCCTTGATATTTCGCATTTTCATTGTTCACTGAGCCCCTCCTTGGCGCCCCTGTCAGTAGCACCTGCTCGAGAGACCTTTTCCCTTATCCGTCAGCCATGCAACGACCATCAAGGGCATTCGGCCCCGCGCGCTCGAGAGTCTTGCGCCCACTCGTTGGTCCCCCTGTTCGCGCTGCAGTCGGCTGGCGGCGCGCTTTCGGGACCAGGCCTACAAGTACACACAGTCTGGGTAGTAACGATGGGGACTCGAAGGGGACAGTGTGGTGTGGCGAGCTCGAGCCTCGCTTGGAGCACGCGACCCGTACGCCAAAGCCCCAAGGGCCTCGCTCCCGGGCTCGGCGCGCGTCTGCTCGCGCGTCGACAGCCCTGCCCCGGGTTGGGCGAGCGGCGAGCAAGCAGGCCGCTCGTGAGCGACGATGGCGAATGGGCCGGCGCGGCGGCCATCCCGCACGGGTGGCAGCAGCCCCGCGTCGGCGAGCCCAGGCGCGCTTGCGCCGCTGTGGCGGCAGGCCCCGAGGTCGCGGCTCGTGCGAACGATCCTCGTCGCCTTGTGCTGGGCCGGGGTCGTCATTGCGGTGCAGAGACAGCCCGTTCCGTGGGAGAAAGTTTTAGAGCCCCTCGAGGGCTTGGCCAGCTCCGTGGCCATGCCGGCAATGTCCGCGAAAGACTGGGGCATCATCGCCTCGCCCTCTTCTGTGGAAGAAGGAGGGATGAGCGCGAGCAGGACCGACGATGTCAGCGCAGACAATCTACAGTCCAACAACATGGCCTCCGTAAAAGTGCTGCTCACACTCGAAGCGTCGGCCCTCGAAGCATATCTCGATGATCCCGCGCACAAAGATTGGATCAGAGCTAGCCTCGATGATGCGGGTCTTCTCCCAAAAGTGAGCGAGCTTGGCATCGACGTAGCTCGATTCATGCGGCGCCCTGATTACGTGATCACCAACGAAACGATGGATTCGAATCTTCGCACCAGAGGCCGAGATGTTCTCGACGAGGTCGCAAGTCTTGTCTTTCAATCCGCCGGCGCTTCCTCCCACGGCAACATTGCAAGCAATGACCTTGGACCGGTCGTATTGGATGCTCCAAGCTTGATTCTCCTCGTGCCCTTTCTGCTGGAAGCATTAGAAAAGCGAGTTGGAAGCGCTTCCAACGTTCAAGTCCTCATCGCTGCGGACGAAGGCATGAACACGGCTTTCCGTGCAGCGCTAACCCACGCGCTTGAACATGTCTTTCCCTTTTTTGTCGATGAAGATCGCATCGACAATGTTTGCCTTGAGCGGAAACAGCAGTCAACGGCATGGGCTCGACCGACATGCGAATTCAAGAATTGGATGGTCACGCGGATTAGTTTGCCGGCGGGCCACGACTGCCTTCCCTGCACAATCGTGGAGACGCGAGTGCTGCAGCGTGCTTCCCTTTGGGCTGCATTGATTCCCTCGCTGGCGCGTCTTCCCGAAAACGTGCGCATTGTGAAAGCGCGCGTCTTGGAGCCGCGCTTGCGAGACGAAGATGGGCAAGCTCCACCTGGCCGAAAACCTCTCATTGGTAATGTGGACTTTGGCATGAGTGCTCTCTTTGCGCAAACAGACTCACCGGTCACGCGACCCTTGTGGCAGAGAAGTCTTATCGTGCACAAGAGACTTGCAGAAGAGGTAGCGGAGATTCTTTTTCTTGCACAAAAGAGCGTTGGATTTTCAGAGCCCATTCTTGACAAAGTAGCTCTCTGTCCAGGCATGGAGCGCTTCATCGATGCTGGATCATGCTGGCCAAAGGAGCGCGGCGTCTCTGCTAAAGATCGCGGGCCTTCGAATCGCATGAAGCAGGTCAACGTAGCCGTGGTGTCTTGCTTGCCGCAACTCATCATTGCAGGCGTACAAAAAGCTGGGACAGCAGAGATGGGGATTTGGCTCGATGAGAATACGAACTTTCGCAGGCAAGATGGGGGCATGGAAACGCATTACTTTGACTGCACAGGAAGAGGGGCCGGGAAAGACCGACCCTCGTGCCGTCATTTTCGTGACAAACGCATGAAAGAAATCGGCCAGGCAGTCAAAGATGACCGACGTGTTGGCACTGTGCGTAATATCTTTGCATGGAATGAGACCGCGCACGAGTCTCGATCTTGGTATCTGTACGCAACGCTGGGTCATCTCAACTTTGCACAAATGCTGGAACGCCGGCTCGTCTTTGACAAGTCACCGGCATACTTTGATTTGGCTCACCCGATGGATGTCATGCGAGTCATGCCCCACGTGAAGATAGTTTTCATTCTTCGCAATCCCGTGGACCGATTCCACTCCAGCTACTTTCAGATGTGCGTTCGCAACTTGGCGTCGGTAAACTCGCGCTGCTCCGAGGCCAAGCTTTCGCACAAACTCGAGCGCATGCTCAGCCGGCGCCAGGACCCAATACAGAGCGCACAGTCCGAAGCGGGGATTCTTGGCGAGCATGATGTTGAAGACGTCGAACTTTATCGTGCACTTCGCGTTGGCCATTATGCAGAGCACCTCGCAAGATGGCAACGGGCCTTTTCCGATCATCAAATCCTCGTCCTCTTTGCAGAAACCTTTCGCTCAGCGCCAGATGCAACGCTAGGTGCTGTTGAAGAGTTTGCTTCCAGGCCAATCGGCGCTTTGCAGCCTATGGATGAAGCTGTCAAGGATCTTGAGCCTTTCAAGTATTCGCCGGTGCGTGCAAGTAATGGGTATTGGGTCGTCAACAACCGTAGTAAAGCATTCCACCCGTCTCACAAAAGCTTGATGCGCCGCGAGACACGCGCCATGCTTGAGGCGTACTATAGTCCGTGGAACCGGCGCCTCACAAGTTTGTTGAGGTCAGCTGACTTTTGGATGCAGGGAAAAGGCTCAATTTTGGTCGAATCTCGTGGCACAGGGAAAGACAGCTTGCCCTCGTGGTTAACATACAGACGTTGATTGCTCAACAATTTTTTAAGAAAGATCTTCTTTCTGAGACGTCCGATGCTTACTCTCTCGTTATCTTTCTTCACCCCGCGCCCCTCTTCTCCTCTTACTCGGGCCAGGGAGAATGTTTCATCAAAAGGGTCGATATTCATAAAATAAACAAAAATGTCGGCTACTCCAACACGACAGAGTCGATGAGGTTGATAAGAACGCCAGGATTGTGATCGAGGAAATCGAGAATGTCATCGACCTCAATAAAGTACAGGTCAACATCGGTCTTCGCAATCAGAGAAATGCGGGACGGAACGATCTTTGACCTTCCTTTCGCGCGCAAGGCACCGGCGGACTTCAGCGAGCTTGAGCCAGACTGGTGCGCTTGACGAATGCTCATGAGACTGGCAATATTGCAAAAAAATGTGCCTGCGCGAAAGGGCTCATCAATACTATCGCGGAGCTCCATTACGTCAACTTTGCCTCCTGCCAGTAGGTAAGCGCAAGTTGTTGGCTGATTCTTTGTCCACAACTTCGTGCCAGCTACCGCATGCTGGACTTGCAACACGGACTGGAGCTGCGAGCGTTGCTTGGACCCAAGGCGAGAGAGCACAGAGTTTGCTCCGATGGCTTTCCAGCTCAGACTACACCTAATTCTTGACAATCTCTCCATACGATACTCGAGACCTGGCGTCGTGTCGAGCAGATACCGAAACGCATGGGCATCGAGCTCAATGAGAGTCATTTCGGTACTTGCTACAATGTCTGCGGACCGCCTGCGATCTCCTGAAAGTAGAGCAAGCTCCCCAAAGTAGTCGCCGGGCCCAAACTCTTTGGTCTGATGCTGATCGATCTCGTCGGCGTCATCCATATTCCAATCTGCACTCTGCGTGCTGGATCCCATCGAGGACAAGACAGCAGACAGCGCAGAGTGCCCGCTTCCCTTTCGACCAAAGGAGTGTGCTTTCAGCTTGAGCGTCTGGCCAGCTTTGGCGTCGTTGCGCTGGTCCTTGTGCAGGTCATTACCCAAGTCTTGGTCCTCTCGCGAGGAGAACTGGACCTTGCAAAACCCGGAAAGAATGACATAAAAGTGATCGCCAATGTCTCCCGTTCGACAAACGTATTCGCCCGTCTTGTAGGTTTTACACTTGCAAAGCTGCAGCAAGTCACTGGCTTGCGTGATGGAAAAGTGTCGAAAGATGT
Organism: Aurantiochytrium sp. KH105; assembly: GCA_003116975.1. NCBI lineage: Eukaryota > Bigyra > Thraustochytrida > Thraustochytriidae > Aurantiochytrium > Aurantiochytrium sp. KH105. The sequence continues at coordinate 48,159 of BGKB01000170.1, forward strand.
CGGTGGACCTCAAGAGCTGCAGAATCGCCGCAGACGTGGCGTGCTCGTATGTTGGTGTTGGAATCACGATGGTATGTTGGACCCCAGCGCGCGCGAGTCGAAGCCCCGAGTTCTCTGCATTCTTTTCGGCAATGTGAATAATATAAAGGCGGCTGCGCACATCTTCAGGTAGTTCCTGCAAGGCCGTTAGCGGAGTGTGGATTGGCGGGATTCCCGCTTCGTGAAAAATCACGTCACAGTCCCAGGGGAAGTTGATAAGAGCATCGCAGCGGGCGTGCGAGAGATAATTCTGATCTCTCAGCTTGCGCAAACCCTGCGGTTCGTAAAATGTGTCTGCAGAATAGACAAAGCGCTTGCCAGCAACCATGGCCTCAAAACCTATGCAGGGAAGCGCGTGAAGGCTGTAAAAGAAGCGAAGAGTGCCACCGCCCCAGTGGACGTCCTCCCCAATCTTTACAAGACGATGCTCGAAGAGCATTTGCAAAAAGGGCTCTCCAAATCCACTGATGAGAGCGTACTTGCGAATAAAGGAGTCATAAATGGTTCGCGTCGTGATAAGCGTTGTTTTGCCCTCTTTTAGAATCTTTTGAAAGGTTCCGGCGTCATGATCGGCGTGACAATGGGTGAGAATAATGCCGTTAATCATTCCAGGGACGATGCCTGCTTCTTGCAGGAATTCCGTAGCGTTTGGAGGTGGATCGACCATGATGCCCTTGCGGTTGATCCACAGCACAAAGCCAGATGTGCTTCCCTGGGCATCGAAGCCGTGCGAGGAGCCGAGCACGGTAACACCAAAAGCTGGAGGGGTCATGACCGTGCGCGTTGTGGGTGGCGCCGAGAGCTCCTTAGGAGGGGTCCAGGAGCCCAAAAAGGTTTTCATGCGCGCAATCTCGACACCGTCGTCAAGCACAACATATTCATCATCTGTGTCGATGATCTCGAGACCGTTATCAAAGACGGCGACCATGATAGGGGTCTGGCGCGGCATGCTGGTCTCTTTGCGGCCATCTTCTTCACCACCGAATGCCTCCTCAAGAGCCTTTGGCTCAAATTTGTCGCTTTCATTATCACTGTCGCCCTGCGACTGGGCATTCTGCGGCTGCCCACCACCTGCTTGTTCCGCAGGGCCTTGAAGGCAGCCTGTGTATAAGCAGCGTTGCGATGCGGTGAGGCTATTCCGTGGGGACCTTGGAGCGCTTGCTAAACCGGCGGTCAGGGCAATCTGAACCGCTGCGTCAGACATCTTGACACGCTGGTCCTGGAAGGGCAAAAAGTGGATAAATCCGAGAGCGGTATCGGCGGAGATGGCGCGGCCGTCGCGTGGCTCCTTGAAGAAGTTGATCTCTTTAATATGATCAGGCCTCGCCGCAAAAGAGTACCGTCCCGCCAGAGGAGCCTGCTGCGCGTACTCTTGGTCAACGTAAAAGTTGTGCTCGGCTGGGCCCTCAAGTGTCTCGACGAGGATATCTCTCACAATCTTGGCAACAGGCGCTGGTGCGACGAGCTGCATGCGCGCTTGTTTAATAAAGAAGTTAAAGTATACGGGGAACTCGATCTCGCACATGTTCACGCCATAGCGAAGGCTGAAGCGATCCTTGGGCACAATGTAACATTGTGGAACTTCAAGACCAAGCTTCATGCAGTCCTTGATCGTCTCCGGGGGAATGCCGAACTGGATTGCACCTTTACTCGTCTGTACATGTACTCCCCCGCGAGGTAACTGGTTCACCGGAACGCTTGCTTTTGCGGCGAATTCAAGTGCTGTCATGGACAGGATTGGGCCCTGCTGTGCGTCCACGGGCAGATTTTGTGGCTGAAAAGCTTGTTGCTTTGGCTCCTGGGCTTCATTGATTGGCGCAGACTTGTCAGATTTCTCCAATGGCGTGATATTGTCCCGCGAACTGCCAAGCTTGTCCGAACCATTTCCTTTTGATCGAGCTGTTTTTTCGTCCACAGGCACGTCATGGGATGGTACAGAGGCAGCAGGAATCGTAGTGGCATTCTGGTCGCTGCCTGTGTCTTGTAATTTCTCATCATCCTTGGACTCTTCGACTTTTGCGGCGCTTTGTTCTTGCTCGAGTTTCCAGCGAAGCGAGGCTTGCCGCTCCATGGTACGTTCTTGGCGCATGGTGGAGCGCCGGTGCTGGAAACCTTCAAGAAGGTTGCTGTTACTCACAAAATCATCGTCACCGCCACCTTCCTTTCCTTTGCTGGAAATACTTTTAGGAGAAGTTGGAGTGCTCGCCTCGCTTTTCCCTGATGCGTCGGGGTTTCCGATGGTGCGCCGCACGGGTCGTGTGGCACTGCTGTGCGTCCGAACGATGCCTTGGGAAAAATTCCTCGAGCCAAAATGGCTGAGTCGATAAATTGAAGAGTTTTCGTTTGAGACTCCTGAGTTGTTGCTTGCCTTGCTCGGCACAGAATTGACAGAGTTCAGGTCTTCAGCGCCACTCGGGCCGGTGTAAGTATCAATGTCCACGCCCAGTTCGAGTAGTTTGCTTTCGAGGTAACCTATTCGTTTTCTCAATTCCTCGTTTTCTGATTCAAGGCAGCTAAAGACGCCTGAATCGAAAAGTGATGCAGCCGTTTTTGGCGTGCTGCCCTCGGGAAGACTCGGTGAGCTCGTGCGATGTGTACAAATAGAGTCCGGGCGCTTGGGCGACTCTCGATCGGAGACGCTATTGAAGCTTTTGCTGGTGTCAGTGACGACAGCGCCCTCCTCATTGGCTTCGGCCATCTTGGCTTGGAACCGAGGAGGAAGTAGAAATCCAATATTCCGACAGACGAAAGCTCTCTTTGCTTGTCTTGCCTTTTGACGCTCGTCGCGTGATCAACTGCTAGTTTCTGCTACGTGAAAGCGCAGCGCTCTCAACTCTGTTTTTGCGTTTGCGCAGCAACAGTCAGCTCGACAGGCGGGCAAGCGAGCAGCCAGTCAGTCAGCCAGCCAGCTAAGCAGCCAGCACGAGCTTGGCAAAGCTGTTGCCAGAGCTCGTTTGCTGCTGAGCGCGCGCACCCTTGGTTGGGGTTTACTGGCACTGCGCGCACCCCTCGAGCTGGACACCTTTTCACAGTCCGAAAGGAGAAGCGCACCACTATTATTAAATTAATGGCAAAGGTGCGTGCTGCTCCCTTCCGAGCTCAGACCAAGGTGAGCAAGGACGCAAGTGCCGTTACGGCGCTTGGCGGACTCCGGACGGCGGCCGCAGCGGGGAGTTTGAGGTAAGGCAACTTCCTCTGCCAGTTTCATGCTAGCTACCCCTTGGAAGCACATTTGTCAGCTCTGACTGTACCCAGCCAGAGCAAAGTCGTCGCAGTCTCGCCAAGCTTTGGTTGAGAGGGGGGTAAATCGGACGGTGATTGCACGGTCATAGGTGCACAGCTGGACGACAGTTGGGATGGCCTCACTCGGATAGAGAGATGGGGGCTGTGGTTCTTCCGTACTGGCCTCACAATGTCGAAAATCGGTACAGGGAGCAGCTGCAGCTAGGTGCTGAAGAGTCGAGAGCACCACGCGCAAGATTTCTTGCCGCGTCGGCGCTTAAGAATGCGAGACATGGCGGCATTGAAATAGTACGAATCGCTCAAGCAATCTAAGCCGAGCATACTCTGTCTCACTAAAATCTGCAGCTGCAGCCAGCTGCAGCCAGCTAGCTACCCTTAGTCGACCCTTCAAGTTGACGAGGAATAGATTACTACTTCAAGTTAGGGCTAACGGATCCTAGCCGTTGAGTTTTCGAGTGACTCGAACTAGGACTTGCTGCTGCTGCTGGTAGTACTGTGTTTCTAGATTAGAATGAAGGGTAATAAAAGGCGGTCTAGGCCTAGAATCAGGACGGGGACGCTGCCACTAGCGTCGAAGCTTTCTGCGTCCTCTTTGTACGAAATTTGAAATGAAAGTCGTGGAGTTAGAAAAGAAGAAAGTGAAAAGATAAAACCTTCCACCCACCCGCCCTAACCGATTCGGTGTCCTCGCACCACCAAGACATGAGCGTAGCGTGGCGAGCGAGCGAGCGGCATTATCGGTGTCCTGTTCGACTTTGGCACATAACGCAAGAGGCAAGGCTCGCAGAGAGGAGGCAGTCTTACTCATTTGCATACTGTAAAACCCCACCAACCGAGGCAAGGGAAACTTGGTGGGTTTGCCACCAATGAACACTTGAAACTGCTCCGCGACTGTGCTGCATTCGGCCTTTCGGCCTTCGCAGCTAGGTCTTGGCCTTGGTATAATTTGATCATGACTTGGAAGTGCAAATTCGGGCGGTTCGCATGCCGTCGCGTGCCCCCATCCATGTGAGACCGGTCTCATAAAGTTTGACGGGCAAAAGTTTAGCCAAGAAGGGTGCAAGCGCGAGGACCCGAGGCAAAATAAGGGTGTACTGACGCTGGCATAGAGCTCCAAGTATGCTGTCTGCAACGGCGCCTGCGCGTAGAGGTGGGAAGAGCTTGCGCACAAGCCATAGGTTAGGGGCCTCGAAAGCGCCTTGGAACATGGGTGTGTCGACAAGGTACGGGCAGACGAGGAGGAAGTGAACCACATCCCTAGCCTCGAGACGCATTGCCTCGTGCAGGCCGACAGCGGCGTGTTTGGCAGCGCAGTAGTCGGCGAGCTGTGCTCCAGGCAAAAGTCCCATGAGGGAAGAGACCGTGATGACGGCGCCATCGGCGTGAGCCACCATATCTGGCAAGAGGGTTTTAAGAGCGGCGAAATGCGCAATGGCACCAACGCGTACGGTGCGCTCAAACTCTGTGGCAGACAAGTCTTCCCAGGCTTTGCCTGAGACTACGCCTGCATTGTTAATGAGCAGAGAAACGTGTCGACCACGTCTGCGTGCCGAGACCTGGACACGGTCTTTGAGGACGCGTGGAAAGGCCTCGGGGTCTGCCACGTCACAAAGGTGTGTCTCACAGACTTGTTCGGGTCGTTGAGCTTGCGTTGCGGCGTGTTGTTCGCCTATTTCCCGCGCAGCACGTTCGAGGGCGTCCTCATCGATGTCAACAAGGTGGACGAAGACGCCAGCGTCAACGAGACGTTTGGCCAGCTGCAAGCCAATTCCGGACGCTCCGCCCGTGATCACGGCATCGCGTCCGTGGAGACGGAAGGGTTTGCTGGGGCCTACGCCTGCGAGCCCGCTTGTGCCACCTGCCACCCAGGTCAGAGTGGCGAGAGCGGCGAGAATGGCCACCGCGGCGCAAGCGATGCCGGCGAGCCAACCCGCCCACCAGGAGCTCGTCTCCACGGCGGCGGCGGCGGCGGCGGCGGTGGCGGCGGCGGCTGCTGCTGTTGACGAAGACATGGGTCTTGCGTGCTCAACTGTCTAGAAAGGTTTATGAAGTGCAGGGCAGAGCAGTGTCATCCCAGGCGGCAGACAGCTTCGTTGATTTGGCAGGGAGCTCGCTGGCTTGCTTGGCGTGTTGCGCGATCCTGCGCTGCATGCACTCAAAACACATTCGGTCGATGGATGGACAAGAGCAAGACAGCGAAGGCAAAGGGATGTTTCCTTTTCCCTTTCGCTCATCGATGGCGAAAACAAACCGGGACGTGACAGAAAGAGTTATTTATGAGAGAGCAGGCGAGCGGGATTCGCCTTTAAAAGCCCCCGGTCGACAGACTCTTGCTCATCCTTCTAGTTGGAATGGCTGTGGTAGATGTTGTTGTGGTTGTTGTTGTTGATGATGAAGATGATCGTGTGGAGACAACCGACGTGAAAGGGGGCTGGTTAAGGAAGGAGATAAGGGTGTTTGTTGATTGTGGGAGATGAGATCAATCAGTGCATCGAGAGGACGCGGTTCTTGATCTTGGCGATAGCCTTACCCGGGTTGAGGTGCTTGGGGCAGGTCTTGCTGCAGTTCATAATGGTGTGGCAGCGGAAGAGCTTGAAGGTATCATCAAGGGCCTCGAGACGCTCCTTGGTAGCCTCGTCGCGAGAGTCATCGATCCAGCGGAAGGCCTGCTGGAGGACGGCAGGTCCGAGGTACTTTTCGGAGTTCCACCAGTACGAGGGGCAGGCGGTCGAGCAGCAGGCGCAGAGAATGCACTCGTACATGCCGTCGAGCTTGGCGCGGTCCTCCTTGCTCTGAAGGTTCTCCTTGCCGTCAGTGTTGGGTGCGTTGCGGTGCAGCCAAGGCTTGATAGACGCGTACTGCCTGTAAAAGTTGTTCATGTCCGGCACGAGATCCTTGACGACGTGCATGTGGGGAAGAGGGTAGATGACGGTGGTGGGCTTGTCGTCGATATGGGCGAGGCAAGCAAGAGTGTTGCTTCCATCAATGTTCATGGCGCAGCTGCCGCAAATACCCTCGCGGCACGAGCGGCGGAAGGTAAGCGAGGCGTCCTGCTCGTTCTTGATCTTGATGAGGGCATCCAGAACCATGGGGCCGCACTCGTTCATGTTGACGGGGAAGTCAACCATGGTGGGCTTGGCCTTGTTCTCCGGGTCGTAGCGGTAGATCTTGAAGTGCTTGATCTTCTCAGCCTTCTTCTCTACCTTGAGGTCGCCGGCCGACGAGAGGGCACGGACCTGCATCGAGGGGCCGGCCTTGCGGGCGATGAGGCCCGCGCGGGCGGTCGTCAAGCGAAGCGCCATCTTCTCTCCTTTTTTAGGCTTTTTCGGCAAGCTGCAACTGTTCCTGTGGTGTCGTCATCATCGTGGAATGAATGCACGAATGAACATCATTGCACGTCAGACAGTCAGTCACTCAGTCGCTCAGTCAGTCTCTCCGTCTCCGTTTCCCTGGCCTCCTTCTCGCCATCTTCGCCCTCCCTCTCCCTCTCCAGCTCCAAAGGCCTCCTTCTCCCCTATCTAAGATCGAGAGAGGCCTGTCCGTCCTTATTGCACGTCTCGCCCCGCGGCCTTGCCTGCAGCCGCGCCCGCGCCCGTCGGAGCTTCGCTCGCGGGCCTCGGGCGCGGGGCTGGCCGGGCACGCGCGCGCGGCAGGCGGGCGGGCGGGCGGGCGGGCGGGCACTCTCCGGACGCGGCGGACGCTGCGCGCGGGCATGGCAGGCATGGCATGCCCGCATGCCTCTGCCGGGTTTCGTTCGCGGAGTCCGAGCCCGCTCCCAGGGCGGCCGCGGACGGGCGCGCGGCGCGGCGCGGAGGCGGGGCGCGGGCGGGCGGCGGGCGGCGCGGGGCGCGCGGGGCGGGGCTGCGCTCGCGGCGGCCGGGGCTGCTCGCGCGGGGTGGACGTACCTTGGGACGCGCGCGGGCGGCGAGGCTGCGTCGATCGGAGTCTGTCGCGGCGCAGAGCGCGAGTCCTCCCTGCGCGGCGCCTCTCTAAACTCGTATCAGCCCTGCGCCGCAGCGCCCCGCTGCAGTAGCAGCAGCAGCTGCCAGCAGCAGCAGCAGCAGCAGGGGCCGTTTAGCCTACTTGCGCGCGGCTCTGCGCACTTGCGCCGCCGCCGATACCGCGCTTGCAGCCGGGCATTCCCCACTTGCGCCGGCGCCGCAGTTGCGCGAGCCGCCTGCGCCGGCGAAACCCCGCGCCGAGGCAGACCCGCCAGGATCCGCCGCAGGTCCTCCCCTGGCACCCCCAGACACGGAGTAAGCTATGGGGACCGCTCCATGGAAGGGGGGTACGCGAATAGCTTGGAGCTGCAGGGAAAACCAGCCTGGGGGACACTGCCTCTAGAGGAAACACTACGAGTAATAGCCCGCTTTTGCGAAGATAGACCGCTTTTACGCACACCTTGAGCTCGTTCAAAAAAAAGAAGAAAAAGTGATGAGGAACTTGACTGCCTGCAGCATAGTCGCCAACGCGCCGTCTTGGACTTATTTATTTCGTGGTCATTGTTACGTTTCGTCTCGTCTCGTCTCCCCTTTTTGGATTCCAGGCTTGCGAGCGACTGCGCCTGACCTATTCTACTACTACCTCGGTCCTGCACAGGCAGAAGAAGCCGCGGGGCAGCCAGGCAGACAGGCAGCCAGCCAGGGCAGGTCTTCTTGCGCTTGCACCCGCACTCAAATCGATCACACGTGTTGTGTCAGTCAAGTCACATCACAAGTTAGCTGTGTTCCTGCCACAGCGACAGTGAGCGCGCATGCGCCCGCAAGTAGAACAAACGGCGCCGCAAGTGGCGTATAGCGGGGAATAGTGCGGCCGGGGGGGAGGCAGGGGCCACAGCAAGCGCCAAGCAGTCAAAGAATCAGACAGACACGACGTACTGCAGACCGCGCGCGACGAGCACGCCCTCCCGCGCGCTCGCTCGCTCGCTCGCTCGCACACACGCACGCGCGCGCGCTCGCACACACGCACGCACGCACGCACGCACGCTCGCTCGCCCGGGTCCTCCCGTCGCGCTTGGCGCAGCCCCGCGAGCGGGGAAGCGGATCAAGCGAGCTTTTCTCGCTCGCTTCTTTCCATTTCCATTTCAATCTCCCGCGCCAGCCCTCACGCGCCCGCCGAGCCTGCTCCCGTGGCGCGGCCTCGCGCAGCCAGAAGCCGCCGCGCGCAGGGCCTCGCCTCGCCTCGCCCCGCCTCGCCCCGCCTCCGCCGCGCCGCGCCGCGCGCAGGCCTCGCCTCGCCTCGCCTCGCCTCGCCTCGCCCGCCCGGGGCACCCGATTGGCCCCGCGGGCGGTTCGGGGGCCTCGACGGGCACCAGATTCCGCTTTTCCCCGCTTTTTCCGGCTTTCGCGCGGGGCCCCCGATTTAGAGGGCTGCTCCGAGGCTGTCAGACCCGCAAGCTCGGGCACGCGCGCGCGAGGCAGGCAGGCAGGCAGGCACGCGCGCGCGAGGCGGAGCGCGGAGGACGCGCGCCGCAGCAGCCGCAGCGGGCTTCGCCCGGGGCCTCGTGGGCGCCCGCCTCCGCCCGCGGGGGCAGGCGAAAGAGCAGCGAGCGGCGCGCGCGGCCGCGGGCGAGTGCGCGCAGGCCTTTCCTTCTTTCCTTACTTTCTCTCTCGCGCGCTCGAGGAGTTGGACATGAACGGCGCGGGCGGCGACGGCGGCGCAGCCGCGCAGCCGACGCTGCTGCCCGTGAAGCTGGAGGGCGTCGAGAACGGACGCGCCATCCGGCCCCCACCGGAGTTCTGCAACCCGGAAGACCCGGACTGCTGCGACCCGAGCGGCGACTGCTGCGATGATGGCAACGAGGAGGACGTGGAGCTGAACTCGAACGGCAGGCTCAAGTCGACGTGCGAGAAATGCTCGCAAGCAAAAATCAAGTGCTCCGGAAGCATCCCCTGCGAACGATGCCAACGCAAAGGGCTCGAGTGCGAGTACCGCATGGAGAAGAAGCGCGGCCGCCGGACGGCGCTGAAGATTAAAAAGGAGCTATGCTCTGATGCCTCATGCTGGGGCCAGATCGTGCTCAACCCGATCAATAAGATCGAAAACTTTGGCGTTCGTTTCGGCCTCGAGTCCGTGGAGAGGCGCATCTTTCAGGTTTTCTTTGCCATGTACAAACACCACGCCACCCCGCAGAGCTGCTGCAAGGGATGGTTCTCCTTCCAGCTTAACAAGATGTCCACTTTTATGCTGCGCAACGGAAACCAGGAGGGCTCTGAAAAGCTCGACACCTGGATGTCTAAAAAGGGAATTCGGCTCATGCGGCGCGACCCTGCAGACTACCGCAAGATTCCCGCCAATGTCATTGACGAGGTATCTGGCCGTATTCTGCCCCCAATCCACCCAATGAAGGGCCCGACCATGACAGTCGCAGAGCACGAGCACCCGTCAAAGCGTAAGCGTGTGGCCAAGGCTGGCAGCAAAACGTACTCTACGCGTGGCTACTATGTGAGCGACGGCCCGGCGACGCCGGTCGATCGCGAAATTGAACGCATGCGCTCAACCTCGTGCTTTCTCAATCTGCGCGCCACGCACGAGCGCTTCGAGGTCGAGGTGAACGACGAGTTTGTCGCTCTCTTTGGCTACACGACTCGCTCTATCATTCTCGTTTTGGAGCGCCTCTTTGGTGGCTTGCTTCCCTGGGGATGCGACGTGCTCGCACTTTTGCTCTCGAGCGATCGCGATCTTTTGTTCTTCATGCGCACGCTTGCCCTGAAAATGAATCACCTCGGCCGTCCTCCACAATTTCCAGCCACGCGCCAGGCGTGCTCGCACCACGTTTTTGACTTTGATACCAAAAACGGTGACGTTGTCGAGTGCATGCTCACTTGCGTACACCGAGAGTACCTAAGCATGGATCGCACCGAGGTAGACATTTACATGGGGTTTGAGCCCATGCTCCCCAACGTGCCTCGTGTCTTTGCCAACATCAAAGGCGCCAGCTCTCGCATCTCAAGCATGCCGGGCGAGGATACTTCCACGTACGACGAGACCAAGCTGTCGTCCTCTGTCTCGGCAGCGCCGTACGCACAATCGTTCAACATGGGATCGACGCCGCTTCCTCCTAGCACCCGCTCCCCTTCGGTTGCCTCGACGGGTAGCTCGGCGCACTCGCACATGTCAACCACTGCCATTCCAGGCGGCATCCCCGTGCGAGGTACCGCTGGGTACACGAGCGGACTTGGCCAGCACCGTCCTGCGCAACAGGAACTGCACACCCAGGTCGAGCAGATGGCATTGCAAGAACAGAAGCGGCCGCCCCCCGAGGAGGCGCCGCAATTCCGCATGCCTACGCAGCGCCCTGTGCTCGCTGGCACCGAGGCCTCGGAGCCTCCCGACAATGAGCTCGAGGGTGGCGCGTTTCTGGACAATATCATGAGTTGGGTAGACGATGGCGACCAGGACACACCTCCGCCAACTGTGCCTGGACAGGATTTGCAGTTCATTTCGGGAAATATGTCACTTGGCGGTCAGAGCATGTTTATTCCAGGAACGAACTCGGTCATGTCGCAGTTGAGTTTCTCTGATCTCGATGCTGGCAATGGCGTAGACTTTGATTTCCCCGATGCAAGCACTGAGGCCATGCGAAGTCAACAAGCCAGCGCGCGTGCCTCCGCATCGGCTTGTGGGGATGGAGGCTGCGGGTATGGCCCTCCAATGCCCTCCCGAACACCCAACGCTGACAACAAGGATCGGCGTTCTTGTGCCTTGGATTTGTTGCCTGAAAATCCTTCCGAGGCCAAGTAGACAATGAAGGTGGGTTGGATTCGTCTCATTTCATTACGTTTCCTTTCCTATTTGTCCTTCATTTAAAATTACGTTGACCCCGGATCTACATTTCTTTCTTCTCTCCCCTGTGCCCTCTTTCTTTTCTTCTTCTTCTTCTTCTTCCTGCTTTCCTTCCCCATTTTCCTCATCCTCCACATCAAAGCGCCTGTAACTGCAACTCATTTTGCTCCCCTTTTGCTTCCTTGGCTGGCTTGATGTCTGATCGACTGTCTGCTATATGTGTGGATAGCCGAGAGGCTGGTAACAACCAGGTAGAACATGTCCCAAGATTCACCGCTGCGCTCTGATTCTCATAGTTGAGTCAGCCCATCCTTTGGGGATTAAAAAAAGATACAAAGCTCGCGCCAAGTCAGTGCCAACATGTTGGTGCGGGCCAAAAATACATGAAAGTCACTTGCCTTTCCATAAAAGACTTGGAGTGGGTATTACAAAGGTTACTGCTGCTGCTGCTGCTGGTGGTCCTTGTCCTTGCGTGGCACAGTGGAGGACACCTCTGGCAAATGAATGTTATCCATATTTTCCTCATTGACGACGGGTGGGAAAACGCTACGATCGAGCTGACGCCACGCCGAAGCTGCTTGCGCAACTTGGTCACGATCCGAGCTCACAAAGTTCCAGAAAATGTGTCGCGGCTCGGGCAGCGGAAGACCTCCAAAGACGACGACCCGTGCGTTCTCGGGCGCTTGAACCACTACCCACGTAGGTGGCTCCTCTGTGCCCGCCTCATCAGAAATTTGGTGATTGTACACTGCGCTTTCGCCAACATCGAGCGCAGAGCGTTCGCTTCCTGCCTCGACGCGGCCGTGCACCGTGTAAACGCAGACCTCATGACCGGCGGCCACGGGGATGTGCACAGAACTTTTCTCCGGCATGGTGAGATCGAGCATGAACATGGGCCAGTGTACGGGGACCAGGTCTGCGGCAGAAATGCCGGCAATTTCGCCAAAGACGAGACGGGCCTGCGCGCCTTTTTGCGCGCGGAGAGCCTCGCCTGCGTCAATCGTAGATGCGCTGTGGAAGAAGGCCGGGTCGGTAGCCTCCATCTCTTTGGGAAGTGCCGCCCAAAGCTGGATGCCCTCGAGCGCGTGCTTGCCACGCACTTGCGAGACTGCCTCGTCGCCGCGCTCACTGTGCGTTACGCCTCGGCCGGCCACCATCATATTGACCTCACCGGGGAAGATGGTCTGCTCGGCACCTGTGCTGTCGCGGTGGATGATTGCGCCATTGAAGAGATATGTGATTGTGGAGAGCCCGATGTGCGGGTGTGGCCCGACGTCGATCGATCGGTGCTTGGCGAGATCGATGGGCCCAAAGTGGTCAAGAAAGACGATGGGCCCCACGAAGCGTTTCCTGCGAAATGGCAAGAGGCGTCGCACCGTCATGGAGTCCGGGCCGTCCTCTCCGGGGACGAGAACACTTGACCGCGCAGGGATGTGGGTCAAGAGATGTGCCATTTTCTCGCCTGCCTTTTGCGTATCCGTCTCTTCCTTGAGCTCCGTCGTGACGACACTCGTTGATTCCAAAGTCTTGTGCACAGGGCAAAGGTTGGCAATGCGAAGCAAGTTCTCGCGGTCTTTCTGTGTGAGCTGGTCACCGTGCAGGGTGATGAGACGACTGATTTTGTCGATCTTGGCGTTTTTGCTCTTGGCCTCGGCCAGGTGGATTTGGTCGTCAGTGCACGTTTCGCAGTCCTTGACGTAGATTTTGGCGTGATCGAGCTCGACGCTGACGCCCTCGAGCGGAAGCTTTTTCCTGTCGGCGTACATGCGCAGCGTCATGGCGGTACATGCTCCGAGTGAGGAGAGGAGAAGGTCGTACGGAGAGGGGCCCTCGTCGAGGCCGCCAACGTTTTCTGGTTCGTCGGCGACGAGCGTGTGTCTGCCCACTTTGATTCTGGATCTAAATTGCGAGGCGTCCTTTGACGCGTCAACCTCGCTAGCGGGCTCGTCCGTCCAGCCCCCGAACCTGCCCTGTCGCACGGTCACGGAGAGTTGGCGCGCAGAGCAAACCCAGTGTGTGGGTCGAGCAGGTCCATGGTCGCGTCCGAGGCCGAGGCCGAGGCTCTGTGCAGCACTGCGCTCGAGGCGACTCGACAAGATGCTTGCGAGTCTGCCGCGTACGCACGCCTGCATTCTCTGCCGCGACCGCTACTGCTTCCACTGTCTCGTGCGTCCTCGGCGGCGGTCGAGTGTCCGTGCAGCAAGAATCGCAGGTTCGCAGGTTTGGTTGGTTTTTTCTCCGGCCCGGACGCTGTGACCTCGCAAAATGTATCGTATGTCACGTCACAGTTGTGCATTCTTGTAGTATAAATTGGCCCATAAATTGGGTATAGCGGCCTGAAAAGCTCCGGCGGGCCGGCCGAGCTCGAAAGGCGGGAGGGCGACAGAGCGAGCGGGCAGGCAGGAGGACGAGATTTAAATTGATAGGAGGGGGAAAGGGGAAGCAATTCGAGTCGAATTTTAAGTCAAGTCGAGTTGAGTCGAGGCGATTTGAAGAATGTCTGCGCCTCGAGGCGACGAAATTGCCAACCAACAAACTGGCAACAGGAGATCAGTACAAGCTTTGCGACAGACGATGGGTAAGACATGAGTTCTTGCTCTCTGATTCGAAGGTAAACGGGAATACTTTCAAGCAAAGGAAACCAAGTTTTAACAACAAGTGAAACAAAAATAGCATTGGCGCTTGACTGGCCGGTGGCTCGAGGCCACTCGTTAATGGATCCGCGCGTCACAAGCACTTGCGCAAAGATTCCTTGTGCAGAGCCGGGTCGTAAAGGCGGAAGTTCCTTACAACTCCATACACCTTCGTGTCAAGTTAAGTCAAGGCAGGTGTTTACGTTAAGACAGGTCTTCAAGGTTAAGACAAGTCTTTAGGTCAAGATAAATCAAGTGAACGAGAAGAGAAGTCTTCTTGCTGGATGGCAAGCTAGCTGCAGCTGCTTGACTGGCTGGCAAGAGCGCCAATTGAACGGCACAGTGTACACCAACTATCCATCCATACGCAACGTTGTGTACGCTGCCCCGCTAGTCGTCAGCATGCAAGTTGCACAAGAAACACTTGCGTATCCCCGGTCTCATTCGTGGGTCCTTTTCACCCTTTTTCAGTCTCCAGCGCACACGGCGCGTCGAGCGGCCTTTCCCAAGCCCACAAAGCCCACAAAGCCAAGCCAAGCCAAGCCAAGTGCAGCACAGCACACTCATCAATGTGATCAGCGTCTAGGCCTTTTAACGAGCGCGAAGCGTGGCGCCGGCCGGCAGCGAGCTTTCCACCTTCAGCGCTCCTCGCAGCGCACACACCTTTCACCGCTTCCAAGACTGCCTGCCTGCCTCCAGGACAGACAGACCTGCCGCCAGTGTCGCCGCCGGCAGCGTTTGCACGTCGCCTGCGCCCCAGCTGGCGGAGGGAGCAGCAGCAGCCGCAGCAGCCGGCCACGGCGCCCTGGTCGTCCAGCTTGCTCCCGCGCGCGTCTCGCCTCGCCTCGTCTCGCCTCGCCTCGCGACGTCGCGCCTCGAGCAGCAGCAGCGTCGCGCCCTTTCTCTCTCACTGTGTTACTTGCTGTTACTGAGGAGACGAGCCAAGATCGACGCGCCGGGTCCTGTGCGCTGGGCACGGCGCGACGAGGCGCGGTCGCGACCCCGAGGCGGGGCGGCGCGCTGCCCCGGGACCCGGCGCGGCGCCGAACGATCTCTTTTTCCCTCCCCTCGTTTTCCGCGGCGACTGTTACAACACCCCCCTCCCCCCCGCCTAGACACAGCTACCTTCCGCGCGCAAGTGCGGAATGCGCGCATTCTGCACTTGCGCGGCGCAAGAACGCACTTGCCGGTGCGGGTGCGCGCGAGGGAGGCCGGGCAGGGCGCGCGGCCGCCCTCCTGGCGCGGCCGCGGCGTGCAGGTGCTCCGGGCGCGGCGGGCGGGCGGGCGGGCGGAGGGGCAGGCGGGCGTGCGCTGCTTCTCGCGCTCGCGCGCCTCCCCGCCGCGCGCTCTCTCCCGCGCGGCACGGCCGTACCGCGCGCTCTCCTGCCGCGGCCCGAGGCCCCGCGGAGGAAAGAAAGAAAGAAAGAAAGAAAGAACGAAAGAAAGCATGCTCGCGCCAGCCAGCCAGCTATGGCCAGCCTCGCCTCCGCGCCCTCGCCTCCCCCTCCCTCCGCCCCGCCTCGCGGCGGCGCGCGCCGAGGCTCGCCGCCCGCGCGCGCGAGCCGGGCCCTCGCGGCGGCGCGCGCGAGGGTCCCCGCGCGAGGCGGCGGCGGTCTCGCGGCGCGGGCGCGAGGGATCGATCAGATCTGCGTCTCCCTCGCTGCCAGTTACTCGCTGCGCTGGTCGCGCCTTGCCGGCGCCGCGTACACAGTGCGCGAAGCGCGCGCGCAAGTGGAGCTCCCGCGACCGCAAGTGGACAATGCGCGCCGCGCGCTGCGGCCGGCGGCCGGCCGGCGGCGCAAGTGCGGCAAGGCGCGGATAGCCCACTTGCGCGGCGGCGCGCAAGTGCGGCAAAGCGCGCGCGCAAGGCGGAATCGGGGAAACAGCCGCAGCGTGAGCGAGGAGGCCGGGGAAAAGGAAACAAGAGGGCGCGGGGAGGCGAGACAGACTCCCTTCCTTCGCTGGGCCTGGCTGCCGAGCCTGCGCGAGAGCAGCCGCGGCGAGCTGCGCGAGCGGAGCGCGGGCGCGGGCGGCAGCGCGAGGGCCTGGCCGGGCGCGCGAGGACGCGCGCGCGTGCGCGAGCGCGAGGGGCGGGCCTCGCTAACTCGAGCGAGGCGGATCGAGCGGAGGCGATTTGAAACGAATCGCATCATCATCGGCGGGTCGAGACGCCAAGGACCAGACGCGACGCGACGCGACGCGACGCGACGCGACTCGAGCCCGCAGACCTGCGCGCGCGCGAGCGAGGCGACTTCGCGGCCAAGCACCTGGCTGGCGGGCTGGCGAACGGGGCCTGTCGGCCAGCGAGCGGGCGAGAGAGAGCTCGCCGAGGTAGCAGCTCGCCGCCCAGCCAGCTAGTTAGCTAGTAGTTAGCTAGCTCGCCTCGCCCCGCCCGACTCAGCTTCCTGCGAGGCGGGTGGGTGGGCGAGAGCCGCGAGCACGCCCGCCAGCCAGAGGGAGCGCCGGGCGCGGCAGCAGCGGCCTGGCACGCGGCCCGGCGGTCTCAGCCAGCCAGCGAGCGAGCGAGCAGAGCGGGCGCGGTCTGGGCCTCTTGCTTGCACTCTCTGTCTCCGTCGCCCTCCTGACGAACAAAGCTCTCTCTCCCTCTGTCTCTCTCTCGCCTCGTTTCCGCGGCCTTCTTTCTTTCTTTCCTTCTTTCCTTCTTTTCTCTCGGCGTCCGGGCGCGCGCAAGTGGGCGAGCGAGCGAGCGAGCAGACAGACAGACAGACAGACGCGAGGAAGCGAGCTGTTGCGCGCTCGAGGCGAGCAGCAGCAGCAGCTGCGGCAGCAGCAGGAGCAGCAGCAGAAGAAGAAAAAGGGGCGACGAGTACGTGTCGAGCAGGGAAAGAAAGGCGCAGGCGACTACCACCAACAGCCAGGCGTGTCGGTCTGTTGTCTGTTTGTCTCTCTCCCTCTCGCTCCCCCCCTCCGTCTCTCTGTGGCCGGCCGACTGCCGCCTGCCGGACCGCCGGTCCGTCGCGGCGTGGCTGGCGTGGCGTCGCGCGACGCCCATCGTGAAGCCCGGCCCGCAGGCGAGATTGAAGCGAGAAGCAGAAGAGTCGGGCGTCTGGACATGCTGCAGCGCGAGGACGACCTAAGGAGACCACAGTAACGATCATGACGACTCTGCGCCGCATCATGCTCAAAACCGCGCAGGAGGCGCCAGAGTCAGGCGCGGCCGCCAATGGCGGCGCTGCGGCCGCCGCGGCGGCAGCCATGGTCGGCGAAGCACAGCCCCCCCATGCCGGCGCGCAGTCTCTGCGCCGCGGCTCCTCGGGCGGCTCGGCTGGCTCCGGCCGCCGAAGGAGCAACAGCAGCAGAAACGTCCACGCAGACCCTGGCACCGAGCCAGGGTCGCCGCCGGCTGGGCCACCGCCTCCACCTCCGCCCCCACCCCCACCACCACCACCACCACCACCACCTACCTTTGCCGTCGCAGGGAATCTCCCCGGCGCACTCGGTGGCGCTGGGCCCGTGAACGGCCGAGGAGGCCACATGGCCGACGTCAAGGCTGCCCTTGCATCCCATAAAAATGACCGCAAGCGATCCCGCGAGGATTCCCAATCTGGCACAACATCGAAACGCAATAACGTCGTCAACACCTCCAACATCAATAACAACAACACGAACAAACACCACCACCAGCACGCCTCGGCGGCTCTGAACGGCTTTCACGGCACGAACAATCATCACAACAACAGCCTTGGTCTCGGGACCAAAACGCCACCCTCCGTACACAGCGATCCCGAGCAGGGCGCCAAGCCGCGCTCCACCTCGAGGTCGAGCTCGAAAAAGGCATCAGCATCCAAGGCCGCTGCTGCCGCCTCGAGCGCAGATGATGCGGCCCAATTATCCGCCTACGCCATTTCTGTACAGTGCGACAAGTGCGGCAAGTGGCGCGACATTCCACCGGGCAAGCACCAGGAAAATTTGCCAGAACGCTGGTTCTGCCGCATGAATACCTGGGAACCAGCATACGCCTCGTGCGATGCCCCGCAAAAAGACGAATTATCTTCCTCGGCCGCCGCAAGTCCTGCCCCTGTGGCGCCCGAGGCCGCGCCGCCCGCAAAGAGGTCCAAGAAAAGACATCGTAGCAACGCAAATGGTGTAGCTGCCCCCCCCAGCGCCGCGGGAGACGCTGGCTCTGCAGCCACGGCGGATGGGTCCGCCGGAGCTGCAAACGGCCAGTCCAATACCTCTGGGCCCGTCTCGCGCCAGTCCAGCGCAGAACGCGCCTCGGCATCCCGTCGCGCAAACAAAAAGGCCGCCAACGGAGGAAAGGGTAAGCGCGGCAAGAACGAGGCGTCCAGCGCGGATGCGGCCTCGAGCGCTGCAAAACCCCGTAATCTCAGGGCCGGCCAGAACAACATGATCAAAGACGTGGCCGACCCGGAAACAAAGCCGCAGTCCCAGTGGGTCATGTGCGAGACCTGCCAGCAGTGGCGTCGCTTGGCCCCGCACGTCGACGTCGCCTCCCTGCCGGAAAAATGGTATTGCAACATGAACTACTGGGACAAAACACGCGCCTCCTGCTCTGTGCCGCAGGAGACAGACGAGCCTCCCGAGCAAGAGGCCGCGGCTCACGGCGAGTCCAAGAGCGCCATTGTCCGTCTCCCCGAGGGCGTCAATCTCTATGGCGGACCCTTTCTTCATGTCAATGTCAAGGGCAAAAGGCATGCGCCGCCTAATTTTCGGCAGCTTATTGTCAACCATTACCGCCATTTTGGAAAGTACGACTCCTCTGCCAACGTCTTTCACAATGTGCGTTATCACGAGTCTTCGCTCTTCGTGCCTCGAGGCAACGTTCGTGGCCGGGGCGTGAAAAAGACCGCACAGGAAAAGGGATTGGTCGCTGCGCCCGCCACGAGCATCAGTCTCTCCTCGCGCAAGTTCAAGGGCATTTCAATGGCTGCCATTATCCCGGAAACAACCTTTGCTCGACTTTTCTTGCGCGACCCTGATGCCGACGCCGCTCATGGCTCGCCGGGCCCGAGTGCCTTTCCACCTTTGGCCACACATTCTCCGGGACCTGTGGCTTCCTCTGCTTCGTCGTCGACGTCTTCGCAGGCATCGTCTTCAGCGTCGAGGAATTCCTCACCCGGTGCCGGTGCCTCGGCTTCTCACGCCAACAAGACCGCCGTCAATGTTGCCAGTCCTGGCCCCGTTGACAGCGCCGAAGTTCCTGGCGAAGACGCGCTTGACAAGGCGCGGCGCTTCATTGAGGACGATGATCAAGACGCCGTGCCGACTTCGCTTCTGAAAATCTCCAAGCCATGGAAACGTGCTGGGGGTTATCTGCCCGGAGCTCCGTACTATTGCAAGCCTGCGTCTTCTTCCTCATCCTGAGCTGCTTTTCTCGGCTTGGGCGTTCGTTCCTCCCTCCCTCCCTCCCTCCCTCCCTCGCCGTCCGTCTGCTTAGGCTCTCGCATTTGCATGCAAGTAACATGAATGAAATGACCTTTTGGCTCCTTTGATGATTTCACTCTTTGATTTTCTTTCACCGCCTTGAAATATGCCACTCTATCACCTTGAAGCGTGCAGTCCCTACTGGGAACGCTCCGTCTGGCTGATTTGATTCGCAAGCCGACCCGGGTCCCTCCCTCCTGTGTGCCTCAGGGACTTTCTTCTCTCTCTCTCAGAGTATTTTATCGACACATCCCGCGCCACGCTAGACCCTGCTGCTGCTGCATTCATCCAGCTTGCCCAGCGAGCCAGCCAGCCGCCCAGCCTCTCTCTGACGCTGCCCCCGCCTGCCAGTCGGCCAGCCGGGTCCAAGCCAGTGCCGCGGGGCAGCATTCCTGGTCCCTCGCGCGCGCCGCGCCAGGTTCGCGCCTCGCGGGGGGCGCGGAACTCGGGGTGCGGCGCGGACCCGCGCCTCGCGGATAGGATGGAGACGGGGTACAGGGGAAAGAGAAGGAACTCGAGTTGCGCCGCCTCGCAGTGGAGAAAGAAAAGTCGGCCTTTTCCGCGCGTGCGTATACTATAGTACTTTGCTGCAATCAGCGAGGGGGAAAAGAGCGATGGCACGCGGCCGAGAGCGCTTTTCTCTGGGGGTCCGGCCGGCCGGCAAGGACCCATCGACGCTGCGCTCGGGTCCTGAGAGCGCACGACGCGCGCCGCGAGGACGGCCGCGGGGGCAGACGCGGGCAAGGGCGAGGACGCAGCGCGGGAAAGGTGCCGAGGAGGAGGAGGAGACTCGGAGGAGCGACGAGGGCGGCAAGCATCGTCAGCAAGCATCAGCATGCAGCGCGTCGAGGAGGCGCGTGCGCGTGCCGAGGCGCAGAGCGAACTGACAGTCACGGACGCGGACGGCAACGCCGAGCAGGAGCACGAGGGGGACGACAGCATCAGCATCTTGGCCGCGATACAGACGTCCACCTCGTGCGTGAGCGTGCAAACCGAGGAAGACGAGGCAGGGACACTCGAGGACGATGATGATTCTGAAGACGAAGAAAATGACCCCGACGACAACGAAGACCTCCACCACCACCACATCCAACACCACCACCAGCAAGTCGGCCACGCAGACGCTGGGATTCGTAACGCCGAGTATGCAAGCAGCCAAGCCGACAACGTCTCGCAACGCACACATCACGACATGCGCAATGCCCAATCATCTCGAACCATGGATGCACAGCATCAGCCTGGAGAAGATGCAGGAGGAGCTGGTGGCGATCACACCGTGCAAACAACAACGCAAGCTCTAGGCACACAGACACCAGGCCTTCCGCCCGTCGTGCCGGAAGAAGAAACTGTAAACCACGTACAGCAAGGCATTGCGGCCAACCCTGCCATGCGCAACTCCGTTCGAAACATGTTCGTGCAACTCTTTCGGCGCCTCAGTGTACAACGCGCACAAGAGAACGACGAGGCTCAAACTGCCATGGGCGCTGCACTCGAAGCCGCAGATGAAGCGAGACGTGAGATCTTCTCCAAGGCCGTCGAAAACGCTAGGATTCTTCCTCCTGCGAAACGTCGGCGCCACACCGAGGATCGCATGGCAAGCTATGCTCCGTGGGCACGAACGACTGACGCGGGCGTCTTTTGCTGCGCCGCGTGCGACACGCCCATTTGCCGGCCCCAAGATGTAGCTCTCGATCGCACATGTGATGCACAAACCGGTCCCCGTGTCGTCATGGTCGACACGGACCCGAAGCGTGACCTCGATCTCTACGCACGAGCAACGAGGGCGCAGCGTGGCCCGGTCTTTGTCTTTGCACCTCGTACGCAGCCCAATTGGTCGTACGAGGCGGCAACCGTCTCGTGCCCAAGCTGCGAGCGCGAGCTTGGCGTCTACTTCCACTCGGTCGCGCATCGAGGAACGCAAGTGCTGACGGATGCCCAACGCGCCGCACTAGTGTCCGAGTGCGAGCAAGAGCAACAAGCAAGACCTCAAGTTCACTTCACTGAACCCCGCGATACAACAGCACAAGGCTCGCAGCCATCCGATGCCCGACAGACGCGCAGCGAGAACGAGCCATCGTCGGAACCTGAACCGGAGGAAAACCCAGGGCCCGTGGCCGCCACGACGCAAACGGGCCCTGCCGACTCGACCATTGACACGTGTCGATACCCAGGTATCATTCGCAAGACAGCGTTGTACGCTTCACCACGCGTACTGCGGATCTCCCTTGGCGTCTTTGATGCCAACCCACAAACAAAACTTCGCATCGAGGACGAGGTTCAGACAGGACCTAGTCGTCTCATTCGTGAAATGTCGGTCGAGCGGACGGCGCTATGTGGGCGATACCTCCGGTGGCAACCGGCACCGGGCTCACCTCGCGGGCATGCTAGGCAACGCTTTCAAGATATTCTGTGTCGTGGACAGCTGGCTGCAGGTGAGTCTTGCGATGCGCTGTTGACCCGTGCCGACCAGCTTTTGTGCACCAGGCGCACATGGCGCAAGGAAGACCGCACCAAGACAAACGCGGTGTACATTAATGCAGTGGAAGCAGGTGCTGTGCGCCTTGCTACAAGCGTGCGTGTGGAACGCCTCGCAGAGGGCTACTTTAGCGTACGAGACGTATGTTGTGCAAGATGCAGCGCACTTGTGGGGGCCGCCTACGAATGCGACAGGTCGGATGCGCGAACACACGCGCACAGAGAAAAGCGGTTCATCTTTTTCACAGACGCGACTCGGCTGGCTTTGTAGGCCTAGGTTTGGCTAAAAAATGTACAAATAGCGAAAGAAATCAAGCAAGCAAGCAAGCAAGCAAGCAAGCAAGCAAGCAAGCAAGCAAGCAAGCAAGCAAGCAAGCAAGCAAGATCTCTCCTCAAAATAACAAGCGGTTCATATTCTTTACAGACTCTACTCAGCAGGCTTTGTAGTTGCATAATGGTGGGGAAGCATGTACAGAACTTTGTTGCGACCGGAAAACGGTAAAAAGTCCACCTTCATGTTCGGGTGATGCGCCAGTAACCACTCGGTGAACTCGTTGAGCGTCTCGACGCGCTTTCCAGAAGGCGTCTTCCGCCCCGGAAAGTTCTGCGCAAAAACGCAGCAGGGGACAATAGCAAAGGGCTTTTGAAACTTGATTGCCATACGCACGATCGACCCCGTAGCCTGATCGGGGTGCATGCCAATTAGACACGAGGCCTCGCTCACAAGTTTGCGACCGTCCTCAGTCGCGACAAAGGATTCATTAAAGGGAATGTGTCGAAATGTTGGTACCTTGCACTGCAGCTTGACGATGCGTCGTCGGTGCCGTTTAGGCACCAACGTGCGCCGGGCCACAGGGTCAATCACTGTCGTACGCAACGAAGAGCACGCGCTCTGTTCAACGAGCTGAAAACAGTTTTGGCCCTTGCCGCCCGCGATATCGAGTACCCCGCCGTTTGAGGCGAGGTTGGCAATACCAAAGGTTTCAAGGAGCCATCGTGCAAAGAGAGCAGACCGCTTTGAGCGTTCGCGGAACTCCATGATGGAGTGTCCATCGTTGTAGATGGAAAGCTCGGCGGCGCCTTGCGATATCATGCGCATGTGATTTCGCCGCAACCGATTCACGCGCTCCTCCTCTTCTTTGTCGCGCACAAAATGGCGAAAGGGACAAGCGTACTTGCGGCGTGGGGTGACTGCTGCCGCTGCAGCAGTTGGCGCCGACCGTCCACTCGCCGAGGCTGGCGTGGACACGTGCGAGGCTATCCGGTCATCCTCGTTATCACTGCCGGTCTCGCCGCTCAACGGCGTCCCCGAAGGTTGCGGTTGGAGGAGATGCTGAGCGCATTGTCCAGAATAGATCCAATTCCTGCACAAGACATCAGACTGGGGTGGTTCCGCGACGGACTCAGTTTCCCAGCGCGGTCGTTTGCCTTTTCGAATCTCCGCGCCTTCACCGGGATCTCGCTTGAGCAAGTGCCAGTGGCAGACGCGCAGCCGCGTAGTGTTGGGCACGGACGCCGTGGAAGCCGCGTCGGTGTCCACGAAGTCCCTCGAGTCGTCCATGCGATCTTCGCTCTCTTGCCCAGCGCCTTCATCGAGCGGAGCTCTCGTGCTGGTGCTGGTGCTGCCAGAAAGGTCTTCTTCACTGACGTGCATTTGCTTGTCAGACTTTCCCTCTTGGTCTTTCATCTCGTTCGGCTCATCATCCTTTTCGAGGTCCGCCTCGTCGACGGTCTTTCTCGAATTGGTCAAGGTGGCCTTTGCAGGTGATGATAATGAAGATGATGTCAGGACCGACAAAGGGCCAGTTTTCATTTTTACCACGGACAAGGACAAAGGACCCTCGCGTGGCGGGCTTGTAGCTTCATCTGTACTCGTTCCTCCGCTCCCAGCAGCGGATGCCCCCGTTTGTCTGCCGCGGCCTCGCACGCTGCCTCGACTGCCTTCGCTGCAGTTGCTGCAGTTGCTGCAGTTGCCCGAGCTCCCACTGCTGCAGCTGCTGTTGCCACAGCAGCAGACGCTGCTGAAGCTATTGTTGCTGCTGCTGCTGCTACTGCTGCTGCTGCTGCTACTGCTGCTTTCGGCTCCGCTCGGCGCCGCGGCGGGCGGTGGTCCCTGGCTGGGCCCCTCAACGCCGATGACAGAGACGTATATCCCATCGTTGGGTTTGAGCGCGCTCCGATGCGAGGGAAACTCATCGGGGTCTTCAAAGTCCTCCCGCTTGAGACACAGCTTGACAACCTCGCCCCTGCCGAGCGCGCCGAGCACGCTCTTCAGGTCTGCCGCGTCGCTGGGAACTGCTGGCGTCGGGCCCACATCGGGTCTTGGCGGGAGCACGGATTCGAGCTCGAGGTCGAGGAATCGCAGCGCCTTGCCGAGCAGGCGCGTGCGCCTGACGGTCCCGAAGAGGATCCAGCCGCGCTCGTGCCTGCGCGGCGCCGTCGCGCTCAGCGTGCGCGCGTGTTTCCTCGCGCCCTCCAGCTTTGCATCCGCGGCGGCCACCACCGCCGCCGCCTCCGCGGCCGCCGCCGCCGCGCCGCCGCGCAGCTCCCCCGCGTCCGTCTGCCCGCTCCGCGCGCGCCCGCGCCGCCACGACCGCGCGCGCGGCATCGCTCGCGCTCCGAAGGCCGCCCTCCTCCGAGGCCTCCTCCAAGCTGTTCTGCTGCTCGCCCTCCTTCGCGCCCCGCTCCGCCTTGCGAGCCCGAGCTCACCTCAGGCTACTACACATTTTCTTCTCCTTTCTTGCTTTGCTTTCTTGCTTTCTTGCTTTATGGCCTTCCGTCTTTCCTTGTTTCCTGTCTTTGGACGGAGCCCTGCGCCGCCGGCCCCCGTCCATTCTCCGCTCGAGCTCCCGGGCAGGGTGAGGCAGGGCGCTCGTGCGGCCGCTGGAGGAAGGTCGATGCATGGTGGATGGTGATGATGGAGACGCAACGGGGAGGGCTGGGCTGGCACGGGCCAGTGCTGGGAAAGCTTTCTCGTGTCTTGGGCCTGCCGTGGAGAAAGAAGACGCGGAGAGACGGCGGCAGGCACAAAAGCCAACCAACCCTCATCATCGACACCAACGACTACGACGACGACTACACATCCTGCGAGCCGCTGCCACTCCAGCCAGCCAGCCAGCCAGCCAGCCATGCAATGACAACAACGCCAACAACAATTTGTTGGAGCTGGCTGCCAATGGTGGCCTCTGCAGCTGCTGGACACCGACCCTGCCTGTCTCTTTCTGTTCGTCCCCTTCTTTCACAAGTCCAGCCGGCCAGATACTAGACGCGGTCACGGAGGGTGTGCGCGCGCGTGCGAGCGAGCGAGCGAGCAAGCGAGCGAGCGTGCACCAAGGCCGTCGCCGCGAGTCGACGGCCGCAGCCGATCGGTTCGGTCGTCCAATCCGCAGCCGCTGGCTGGCGGCCCGACCCGCGGCTGCGAGTGACGCGGAAGATGTCGGGGAATGGGCACCACAGAGGCCCGTCTTGACCTGCGGCAAGGCTTTGTTTGCCTTCGCGAGCCCCCGAGGCGCAGGCACACCGAGGTCGAGCGAGATGGGCGACGCAAGCAAGAACAAGAAGGGAGGACCGGCGCGGGGTCTCAGCAAGACGGAGGGGCGCAACATTTTGTACGCTTGCATACCGCTGAGCAGAAGCTGAGCGGATTCTCGAGGAGAAAATAAAATTGTTTGACAACGTCTGCGCGCTAACGACGACCCTTTTTGGCCTTGCCCTTGCGACGGCCTCCTCGCACGGCATCGGAGTCCTCCATTACAGATTTGACAGCGTCTGGCGCTACAGCATGGTTTGTGGCCTTGATGTGCTGAAAAAGCTTGTTCCGCGACGTAAAGTATATGTTACACACCACACACAGATGTTCCGTCTTCGAGTCAGACTGTCCCGAGGACTTGTTTTGCTTCTTTGCCTTTGATTTGTGAGCTTTTGTCGGCTGTGCTGTGGGCGCCTCCGGGGGCGACACGCCCTCACTTTGCTGATTTGGACTGTCTTCGCTCGAGATATGCTCACCCTCCTGCTCAGCCGCGTCCTTGGCATTGTTTTCGTCGACCTTGTCCTTTTCATCGTCTTCTCCCTCGTCCTCTTCGCCTTCTTCATTATAATTGTCCTCTTCGCCTTCGCCTTCGCCTTCGCCTTCTTCGTCTTCTCCATCGTCCTCCTCGTCACTACTTTCCTGTACAAACTTTCCAAAAGCGCCAAAGTCGGCATCGCTGTCGCTGTCGCTATCGCTATCGCTATCGTCGCTGTCGTTGTCATGGCTTCCATCGCCATTGCTACTGTCGGCGCCTCCATCCTTGTTGGCCGTGTCAACGCCATTATCCGCAACATCTTTACTGGCCTGCGCATCTTCTGATGCCTTTGGGGAAGCCCCAGGTTCTTCATCCGTCGACTCCCCCGCGTCACTTTCTGCTGCATCGGCGTTTTCAGCTTCCCCCTGGGCAAGAAGGGCTTGTAGCATTTCCTCTTCGCGCTGCATCCGCAATTGCAACTTTTTCAGCGCCTCTTTGTGCTTTTTAGAATTCTCGTGATTGCGCAACTGCTTTTCAGACTTGAAATCCTTGCTACAGGCATCGCAATGCCAGACGACAATTTCGTCTTGGGCCTCTGCATGGGCACGCGCTTCGTTCGTCGCCTTGGCGTCCTCATCCGCAAGACGAAATAACCGTTCACCAGAAGCCTCTGCTTCGGCAAGCTGTTGTGCGATATCTTCTTCGTAGTGCTCGCGCCATTGTTCGCGCGCCTCGCGCCGCAGGCGCTTCTTTTCGTCCAGAGCAGCGAGCCGCTCCTTCTCGCGACGCTCGCGCTCTTTTTGACGATTCAACTCGAGCTTGAGCACTCGCTTGTCGCGCTTCTTAATGTATCCAACGAGATTGCGTACCTGTTCATTGTACGCGCGGCGCTCCATGTCCCGAGCCTTGCGGTTCTCTTTATCGATCAAACGGCGTTGGTAGCGATTCACGGCCTCATTGGGGTTGTATAGATCGGCCCAGCCGAAGCTGAGTTTGGAAATGAAGCCACTCCACCGCCCATAAAAGCTCTCGACGTCCTTGTCCGAAGTTTTCGAGTTTCCGAAAGCGGGCATGGCCGCTGGCTCGCCCACGCCCGACTCGCGCTCCACGCGCATAATTTCGGTGAACGCGCGTCCGTAGACGGCGTAAAAGCCTTTTTCGTCGTCATCAAAGCCTTCGAAGCAACTCGATCGAAAGTAGGCCCACAGGTTCACCGTCGGGCTTTCTGTGCCGTCGGCGCCCGCGGTACCATCTCCGCCGCGCAAGATGGCATCTCGATGGTCGTCATACCACGCGCGTTCGTTCGGGTCATTGAGAACTTCGTACGCAGCGTTAATCTCCTTGATGCGATGTTCGGCCTCTTCCAGGTTGTCGCGGTTTTTGTCTGGATGCCATCGCAATGCCATTTTCCTGTATTGCTTCTTGAGCTCGTCTGCGTCTGCGGTCCTGCTCACCTCAAGCACGTCGTAGTGGCACCGCATGGTGCGTCCTGCACTCGACGCCATCTTTTCCGGCTACTACCTCGAGGTGAACCCGTGCTCCGCACAGATGGACCGCCACGAACTCTCGTTTGCCCGCCTACTCACCCGCCGGGACGCCTCGTCCAGGCTGTTCGGCAGCTGCCACTGCGAGCCCAGCTGAGTAGCCCCACGCGAGAGTCTCTTGCTCAACTGCAGACCACCAAAGCAAGCAAGGTACACTGTAAGCAAGCAACGAAGGCGAGCAAAAAAAGCAGGCCGCCAAAGCGTCGATGGAACATTTACGGAACCATCAAAGAACCAATCCCCATTCGCGACTTCGCGCACTCTTTCCTCATGAGTTTACGGTAAATGCTGGGCCGCGGGTAGTAGGTACAAGGCTCGCAGAAATGCAGCGTTCTAGTGCTTGCTGATTTTGCCACATCGCATCTGATCTGGGGATTCACCGCAGATGTAGAAGATGATGCTACAGACTGACAACCATGTCTATGACAGCGCGCAAAAGTACTACAGCAGCAGGAGAAATCAGCATCATTCGAGAGAAAGACAGAGGGAATGAGAGAGAGAGAGAGAGAGAGAGAGAGCTGAGAGAGAAGTAATTAGTGCTCCGTGTCTCTGACTCGGGGCGAATGAGTGAGCCTAAAGAGGAACTTTTTGAAGCTTTGCGCATCGTCAACGGATCGTTTCATGCGACTTATCGAGCGCTGGCCGCGCTGCATCAAGTTGGCACAACGGCCAGTCAGGCCTGGTTGGGCGCGCGGAAGCGCGGGCGAACGCACGAGAGTCCTGCGCGGTCGCTCTTGAGCTTGGCGAATCCAGAAAAGGTCGGCGGTTGACTCACCCCGGTACAAGCGCAAGACCTCGCAAATACTTGGATCGAACCAGGGTTTCACGTAAACTAGACTGAAAGAAAAGAGAAAAAAAGCACGAGCCAGACATCCGCGGCGCTCTCAATCGGACACGCTGCTTCCAATCTCTCGCAGTGGATCCGGCGCGGACAATTCGCAGCTTGTGTAACAAGCACGCATCGCTCGCTCGCACGCACGCACGCAGTGCGACGCGTTGGGAAGTTGACTTGCCAACAGAGCGCCAAAAGGTCGCGCGCCGCGCCAATTCCAGAGGCAAAGTCGAGACGGACTTGAGAGCGGGCGAGCGAGCGAGCGAGCGAGCAAACAGGAAAAAAAGCAAGATTCCTCGCTCACCCGACCCCCGATGGCACCAAATGCAAGGGATGAAGACGTCGCGATAGACGCTTCGCTGACGCTGCAACAGCGAATCGATCTCATCGCGCAAGCCGCAAAGCAGCGGCGATCCTCACAAGTCGGCAGCAGCAGCCCCGAGCGAAAGCGAGAGGCTCCAGCCGCCGCCACGCACGTAGACAACCAGAGGGATGAGCAATGTTCGACCCCTTTTGTAAACCCTTCCACCGGCCAACAATTCCTGCTGACACATACCGCCGTGAACGTCCCTGAAGCATGGAAAAGCACCAAGTGATTGCTGTTTTTACCTCCTTGTCTTGATTCGTTCGCGACCTCCGTGACCCTGACACATGAAATGAATCTTTTCTTTATGTATGCCTGCAACCCTTTTTGGCTTTTTTGGTTTGGTCGTGAGCTTATGCCAGAGCAGTAAAGATCACACAATGCGTGATTGTAAATTGACTGTTGCAATTGCATTTTCCGAACATGAATGATGTCTGAAACTCTCTCGACACTGATGCAAATGCCCAAAATACTGTATTCTCCCTTATTTTCCAATTTTTCGCAACCTATGACAAATTCATCAGAGAACAGCAGCGTCCGACAATCCAGCACTAATCTTGACTGATGACCCGAACAAGGAAAAGTGATTTCATTGTCTCACATTCGCGCATGCAAGGAGTATCAGAGGAGGTCGTCTCCTTCAAAATAGGTCTGACGTTGATGGCTCTTTCGATAGCACGGCCTTTGCGCAGGCAAGAACTCTTGGAGAGGCCAACCAAAGCTTGCACCACTTCTTTATTGATTATGTGACCAACCACTCATACATCATTCGAGCTACTTGCTCTTGCGACTGGAACTCCGAGCGCTCGCCTTGGCGCCAGTACCCTTTGGAAGTACGCTTGCTGTGACGCCCTTGCTGGCAAGCTCGAGCTCAAGGCGATTCAGATATGTTGGGTCAGGGTAGCCAAAGGAAGTCGGGCCACCGCATCGCGACGTTTTGTGATGGATACCATTCCAAATGACGGAATTGCCTCGGTTAGTTGTCAAGGAGGTTCCCACGGTGAAGCAAACGCGGTTACGAAAGGCTTGCTGCAAGAGCAAATGGCACTTGCGGCCCTGTTCATTGTCAGGAAGATATGCGCAACGCGATGTGCCATAAAAGCGCTCGCCAGGGTTCGGATGCTCCGGGCCTTGGATCCCGCTTGAGAAATGATACGATATTTCAATCGTCCCGCAACCGCCGTGGCCCGGAAGTGAGCTCTTTGACTTGTGCGACACCATCGTGCCTGCCGGTTGAGTCCCAATCTCCTGACCGTAAAAGTGTCCGCATGACGGGCACTTGGGCTTTTCTGCAAACCAACGCTTGATGCAGTCCGTATGAAAGTAATGTCCATGACAATTTGGTAATTTCACGCAGTCCAGCGGTTCCATGTCGGCGTCTTGATTCGAATTTGCGGCTGCTGATGACGCTGAGCTTGCTGCGCTGTTCGCTTCAGTTGCGCTGCTGGACCCATCTTTCGCGGCCCCTGTACTGGGGTCAGTGTCGTCGTCATCATCAACAAACTCGAGGAGGCAAATGTGGCAATGCTCCTTGGGATCCAGATCGGCAGCCTTGATAAATTCCATCTGCTCCCAGACATGCTCGTGTTTAATGCCCGAGGCAGTTTCCTGGCCAGAATGCACGATTTGCTCATCGAGAGGATCACCGCGGCTGGCCTTGCGTTTCTCGCGGCGCGTCCGGGGTGGAGCTGGCGCGGGAGCGCCTGCAGACGGAAATCCCGCCAACTGGTGGTGCTGGTGCCCCGTCGGCGCGAAGCCGGCCTGCGAGCCCGCGTTCCCCGGGACGGCGGCGGTGGCGACGCCCGCCGGTCTGAGGTCCCTCGCGCGGCCCGTGTGAAGATTCCTCTGGCGCATCGTGGGCACGAGCTCCAGCAGGTAGGCGAAGGGCCCCATCATGACCTGCGTCGAGGTGCTGCCCGCCGCGACGAGCGCGTTCAGGTGGGCCTCCAGCTCCGGCGCGCACGGTGTCCAGCGCGGCGGCCCTCCCAGGACTCCGTTGTCGAACTCCCAGCGCATCGCCCGGCGCCGCCGCGCGATCTCCGCGCGGTCCCCGCGCGACCGACCCCGTTCCCCCCGCCCCGCCGCGCGGACCACCGGCAGGCGCGCGCTCGCCGGGCCCGACTCCGTCTCCGTCTTCTCGTCTTCGTATCCGTCGAAGGCGGTCTGCGCGGATGGATGGATGGATGAATGAATGACTCCCTCGCCAGGGCTCGCTCCCCCTCGATCGATCGCGACCGCCGCCCCGGCGCGCAGCCGGACGGGCTCCGAGCGGCGGCGCGGAGGCTACGACTGCGAGTGCGAGCGCGCGTGCGAGCGCGCGCGTGCCGCCCGTCGCGGTTCGGGGTCTGCGGCCTCGCGAGGGGCGGCCTCGCAGGGAGGAAATCTGTTCAAGCGACGGGGAGTCCGGAACCCGCGCCTTGAAATGTCTTGGGGGAGGAGGAGCGGGAGAACCGGACGGGCGAGGGCGCGGAACGCGAAGCCATGAGGTCGTATACTCCTACGGCAGGGGCAGGGGGAAAAGAACGCGAGGGGAGAATGGAAGGCTAGGCTCGGGTCGAATGAGAGAGGTCGGCTGCGTCGAGAGCGATGCGAGAGGACGAGATGATGGAGCTCGGGGAAAGTAGCTTGCATCTTGGACGAAGAATCCTTGCCAGGATAAATTTCCTTCTTGAGCAACGTGACAGGATCGGGCGCATCAACAGAAGGTCATGGCTCTTGCTGTGCCTGTGAAGTGATGCATGTCGACGCAGCGTACCCGACGTTCTGCCGACATGGAGATGCACGTGCGCATGCTGTTTTCGAACTCAACGATCTCACGATTGTCTTTGTGCTTGCGCGTCGCGTCATGTCTTCGCCCCCTTTCGTGCACCAGGCAACGACAAGCAAACCCGATAGTGATGATGATGATGATGATGATGATAATGATGATGACGATGATGATAAGAATAAAACCCCCTCAACACAACGAAGCACGGCGTAGCGCGGCGCGGGGGAACCGCGCAACACTGTATCCCGGCGTAGTCTCCGCTGTAGCCACAGCTCCTTGCAGCCAAGATCGTCTTTGCAGCGCGGCCGCGCCACCTGCACCATCCATCCGCCCCCTCAAACTAGGCGCCATCGCATCCATCTCGTGCACGGCGTCGGGCACTGTGGGGGAAAAGTTCGTTTTTGTGAATTGAAGTGGCGAGGACCGAGCGCCGCGCGCATCGACATCGACGTCGATGCCGCCGCCGTCGACTGCAAGGCGCGCGCGAGTTTCCACGGGGAAGGGAAGGGTGCTGGCCGGAGGTAGAGCGAAGTCTTCGCCAAACGTGACGCCAGCTCAAGGCAGGTAGAGAGGAAAGGAGGACGCGAGGACGGCCGCAGCTCGCGGCGGATGGGCGGCGGCGCGAGTGTGTCCATTCCGGTCCAAGTGGACTTTCCTTCTTCTCGGTCTTTACTTTCTTTTCCCCTTCCTTCCTTCCTTCCTTCCTTCCTTCCTTGCTCTCCTTTGCCTTTGTGCTCCTTCTTCTAAAGGGAAAAAGCGGCGGCCGCGGGCCGGGTCGTGGCCGCGGGCGCGGAGGACACCGCGAGAGAAATAAATAGAAGGCTGTAAAGCGACGACTCTCGTCTCGCCGCGCCGCGTCGCGTCGCGTCGCATCGCGTCGCGCTGCACTGCCTTGTGCTCCCTTGCGCTGCCTTGCGCCGCGTCGAAATTCTTGACGTCGAGTCGCGCGCCTTCACGCAAGAAGAGCGCAGGCTCTCAAGCAGGCACGGAAGGGCGTACGTAGCGCGACGCAAGGGATTTATCGTCGCGTGAGCGGGTCGCGCTCGCTTCTTCACCCGGGCATTTCGCTCGATTGATTGCAACGCGCACAACGCGAGCAAGAAGCCACCATGATGGACGATGACGATGACTTCTTTGGCAGCCTCGGCGGAGGCGGAAGCGGCGGAGAGATGGGCATGGGCATGAACATGCACGTAACACTTTTGCGAATCGGACAGACGCCGGACCCCAAACTCGGCGTCGCGCTCTACATCGACCCCGAGGTGACCCTGCAAACCTTTCTAAAAAAGGCCGCCGAGAGACTGAACGTCAACGAGGCGCGCCAAGTTCTCAATGTGGACGGTGACGTTGTTGACGACTTTGTCCTTGTCAACAATCGTGAAGCGCTGTACATTGTCACGGACGAAGACCAGGACGTAAACGGTACTGGCCTAGCGCAGGAGACTGCAAGATGCGACGAGAATGGCGATGCTCTCCTGGGCAGCGACGATAACGCCAGCGAAACTGGCACAATCGGGTGCGGCGCATCCCAAGAACGCGTTGGCAGCTACATTCTTGGTAAATTTCTCGGCAGCGGCTCGTTTGGAAAAGTACATATCGGAACACACATCATGACCCACGAGCAGGTCGCGCTCAAATTTCTCAGTAAGAACCAAATGGGAAGCACGCAGGATGCAGAGCGCGTCTTTACAGAGATCCAGTGCCTGAACTCGCTCGATCATCCAAATGTCATCAAGCTACTGCACGTTATCCAGACGCCCGATGACATGGTACTTGCTCTTGAGTTTGCAAGTGGAGGTGACCTCAAAGAGGTTGTCGAGGAAGGGCCTCTTGAAGAGGACCTTGCCTCCCGCATCTTTGTACAGATTCTCGAGGGCGTCACGTACTGCCACCGCCATCACATTATTCACTACGATCTCAAACTTGAGAACATTTTGCTTGCAGAAACGCAAGACCCTCATCTCGCACTGCACGCCACGGACCCGGTTGTTGAGCCAACCACAGGGCGAAACATTCCATCCAGGGTTGATGAAAGCATCGGGGACCACCGCGATCCCTCCGCGGCTCCAAATGAAACTGCTGGCGATGGACAAAGCATCGGGACGGAGGACCCTCTCGCGGCCCGCCGAAAACGACTCTTGGGCCTTCAAGTGAAAATCACGGATTTTGGACTCTCTCAGCTGTGCAATCCTGGCCAGACCTCCGAGTACACGGCTGGAAGCCTTGCTTACATTGCTCCAGAAGTCTTTGCAGCAGGAGAAACCGCGGGACCGCCGCGCGATGTCTGGGCGTTGGGCGTTATTCTCTTCACCATGGTGTGCGGACGTCTTCCCTTTTCTGGATCTACGTTTCAAGAGGTCTCTGAAAAGATTCGTCGGGGCACATACTCGTGGGAGAGCGCCGACGCATCCGTTTCGGAGTCGTTCAAGCAGCTCATTGCTGGTATGCTCAATACGAACCCAGAAGAACGTATGACTGTTTCCGAAGTTCGCCTCATGTCCTGGATCGACCGCGGTCTTCCCCACACGCGCGGCGACGCTCCGCAACCAAGCGAGAAAGATCTCAACGAACTCGTCTCACCGATCAAGACAGCTCGCACAACATCCGGGGATGAACCAAAGACTTCGAGATCGCCCATCTCGACCAGCTCGCGGAGCTTATCGAGAGCACGATCGCCCGCCACATCCCCCTCGGCCTTGGCAAAATCTTCTTCGTCTGCTCGCGTTCAAAGCCGCGGTGTTCACGGCACTTCATCTACCACCTCGTCTCCTTCCTCTGCGTCGCCGCAAGCTTCGCCTCCTGGTTCGCCACTTTCATCAACGCGTGCAAACGGCCAAGTGTCCGTGCCGACTCCCCATCATAAGAATTCTGCAAACCACCCACAAAGCGCAGCAAGTCACGAGCCGCGGAATGGACATCAATCCCATCGCCGTCTACTGTCCAGTGATCGAGTTGGGAGCAAATCAAACATTGCAGAGGACGGAAGACCGCGGTCAAGCAGCTCGAGTTCTTCCGGGAGCGGCAAACGCCTTCAAACCGTTCAGCTCTTGGAGCGAAGACCATCGACAAGTGGAAGTATTCGATCCGGAGCGTCGAGGGGCGCGTTGCCGCCTTTGACGCGTAAAGGCGGCACCACTTCAAGAGTTGAACAAAACTAGACGGTTCGAGAGAATCAAATCGATCAACAGCATCATTTTGTCTTTTGTTTCTTCCTTTTCAGAAAAGAAAAAGTATTGAAGAAGGCCCAAACAACGCCAATCGACTTCTTTCGTTTACTGATCAAATAACAAGCTCTCCATGCTCGTACGCACGCCCCACGCGACTCCTGCAACTAAAGCTTGATTTTTTGATCGAAAAATGATTTTTCTAACATTGTTGTTGCAAATCGGAGATTTTACCCTTGTTGAAAGGAGGCATAGGGAAGGAAAGGGGCTGTTGGCATGCTTGTCGCTTTTGTCGATTGCACGGCCACTCATTTGCTCTGTTCTTCAAGAAATGATACAAGCGCCCGGACGCGCTCACCCTCCTTGCCGGACCGCAACAAGTCTTCGTCGTCAAGTTCCTCCTGAAGTACCTCTAATGGCGTGAGACCTTCACTGCTTACATGACTAAGGTCTCCACCATGCGCCAGTAGCAACTTCATGCATTCAACGTCCCTGCAATAATGCATGGCTGTTTCATCATCGTTGTCTTCTTGGTTGACCTCGATTCCGTCCTGCTCCAACAAAAATTTGGTGACTTCAGTTTGACCATAAGAAACGGCAGCCATCAGAGCAGTGTAGCCTTGTTCATCTCCAGCATTGATGTCGACCTTTCCTGAAATTAAGAGCGCCTTGAGAACCTCCAGGTCGCCATTTGTCGCAAGAAGAACGAGATTGTTGTCAGACTCGGCAGCCTTTGCGAACGCCGCGTCGCCCAGGTTTATCCCTTCCGCAGCGCTGCTGCTCCCTGCATTCTCGTCATTGTCGTTATCATCCTCGTTTTCATCGACGCCAACATTGTTCATGCGCTGGGCAAGCGCCGCAAATTCATCGAGAGTGTAGTGCGTGTGCACGACATTTCCATCCTCGCTCTCGACATCATTCTCCTCGGTCATACCGATGACAATCGAGGGGGCTGCGGGCGGCTGTCCTTCCTGCTGCTGCTGCTGCTGCTGCTGTTCTTGCTCAAGATCGCCGCCGGCAGGAGCAGCGGCGCCACCATCCGTCATGGCTGCCGACCTTTTCGCTTCGAAAAATTCTCTACTTGCCCGTTCAACCAGACGGGCAACCGAAGTTATGCTGCAGCGCAAGAGCGCTAGCTGAGTCGAGTCGCAAAGCAACGTCCGCAAGCCAACACGCTCGGACACGCTGCGCAGGGCTGGCTGGCCGATGATCCCGATCTGCTGGGCTCGCGTGGAGGGTCTGCTCGAAGAACTGCCACTCATACTGGACTTTACCTCTTCGGGCCCTTTCTTACACGGATAAGAGGCACAACAACGGCTATATGGGAAAGTTGGTGTATGCGGGATCGCCGTGCACGCGAGATGCGAGTCGCGAGACGCGGCCATCAGATTGCGAGGCAGGCGTGCACGCTGTGAGCGAGTGGCGGCCTTTGCTCGGGCGCGCAGGCGCGCAGGCAGGCAGCAAGGAAAGCAAGGAAGGAGGCGTGACAAAAGTAAAGCCCGCCTGGACGTTTGCATCGCCTAGCAGTAGCGCTTGCTTTGCTGTGTGCTGCTCTGCTCTACACTACTCTGATCTGCTCTGATCTGCTCTGAGCTACTCGCCTAGGTTGGCAGACTTTAGCGACAATGCCTCGGGGAGCGGCGAGAACGCAGCAGCAGACGAGGCCCTCGGACAAGCTTCGCGAAGAAAGCATGCAAATGGAGTGGAACTTGCATAAACTGCGTAACTCGCTCGAGCGCGAGCGTGCCAAGGCTCCGTCCACCAAAGCTGGCGCAGGACCCATTTGGCAAAGCGCGTCGACGAACAAAGGGTCCTTGCGCGCCTTTGCAAGCGACGTCCGAGGCGGATCGCGATCCCAAGGCACAAAGGGCGCATCATCACGCGCTGCCAAGGGCAACGCAAAAGGCTCGAGTATCTCCTCGACAAAGCCCAAGAAGCGCATACTTCGTGGCAATGAATGCCCCGAATGGACGAAATCTGATGTGCAACAGTGGCTGCACTCTCTCGGACTTGAAAAATACAAAAAGATTTTCGCTGAAAATGAGATCGACGGGGCTGTCCTGCTCGAGCTGGGTGTCGACGACCTCGACTATATGAACATAAATGCGCTGGCTCATCGGAAGGCTCTTCTCAAAGAAGTAGCACGTCTGAAACGCTGCATTGATCTAGGCACTGACGGAAGACCAAGTTCGCGGCAGCTACAGCCCCTTCGTAGCGGCCGTTCCCAATACGCTGACGCCGGTGCGCACGATGCAGCGCAGTCGAGTCCCCGACAAGTCCCGGTTTCAGCCACAAGCAGCAGTGGTGGAGGCGGGTATCAAGGCGGATTATTGGACGAGGCTGCGGAGCACGAGGCCTTCAAACGAGCCGTGGAAGAGTGGCGAAATGGTGGCAGCAGCACAACAAAGGCACAATCGCAGTCGCAAACTCGCGCCAAGTCAGCCAAGGATGGATCCACAGGAGATGGGCCTGCACTTCGAGAAATTGTCGTGCAAAGCGCCAGAGGCGGAGCAAATGCTGTCGAGGGAGAGGGGAAGTCGGATCAGCCTGCCGCCCTTCATGGTGTGCTTGATGAAGAGGCCGAGAGACGCGCATTTCAGGAAGCTGTCCAGGAATGGCGTAATTCCGGTGGGGCGGCCTCTAGAGTTGATGTTGTTGACTACAAGACGCACAAGCAAGGTGCGCGTGCCAAGCGGTCAGAAAAGGTGCAAGCTATGCTCGAGGCATACGAGACAAATCTGAAGAAAAAGAATGCGACATCAGCATCGCTTCCTGAATCTGCATGCCCAGGAAGGCATGCTGGGGAATCAAGTCCGCGCGAAGAAGAGCGACCGCAAGGGTTCGCGTTCCCTCTCAAGTCTGGTCGCAAAGAAGGTAAGGCAATGGAAGGGAAAGCGAACGAAGAACAAAAACATGGACCACCGCCGAGTTTGATTCCAGGAAACATTGACGTTTCTGGATGGGACTTTGACGCAGCATTCTGACGGATGACCCGCAGTATGAGCTTGCAAGCGACGCAAACTATTGAATAATGGTGCCAACATTCATTTTGTCTCTCCGACTCTCCCATTTTCCCTTCTTTCTTTTCTTTTTCCTTTTCATGATTCCTTTTATCTGCAAGGTTCCTTCTCTGTTCGTAACGGAGGCTTAATGTTGCTGGAAGGCAAGAGTAGCCTTGCAACGAGACTTCAGGGGCAGAGGGGAAAGAGGTGTCCAAGCTCAATTGACCAAAATTGCGGAATGCCTATTCTTTAAACTAATGCTACAAGCGCCATAAACGCATTTCCCAAACACTGTTTCAAGCTGCGCCCCGCCGCGTCCGGCAGAGACAGCCCCTCGCTTTGCTTTCTCGCGCATCGCAGCGCACTTTGGAACCTTACATTCACGATGCCACCGGTGGTGGCTGTCAGTGGATGGCAACAAAGAAAACGAAGAGAAAAAGACTTGCACGTGCCGGCTGTGGTTCACCAGTCAACAGACTTGCAACAATAGTTTTGCCTATACGGCAGAGCGTCGGCGGAGCGCGGCGCGACCAATCCCCTTTCGCCGCGCAAGCACCAACGCACCTGGTGCGTTGTCCCCGGCTCCCTTCCTACCTTCCCTCCTCGGGTACCCCTTGGCACTTTTCAGCGCGACAGGTTCTCTTCAAGTTCTCGAGCTCTCGTGACCTGCTGTCCGCTGCCAAGGCAAACCAGCAAACCTGCAAGATGCGAACATGAGCTCGCGCGACGCCAAGCGCACGCAGCGCCTGAGTAAGGACCGGAGCCAGCGCCTCAGCCAGCGGCAGCTCGAGGCGGTTCCTTTTGACGATGGCAACCCTCGCAGATAGTCCCTTCGTCTTGCGCCGAGCCCTGAAGTCGTCCAAGAAGCCGAACGCAAGCTCGTCGCGAGCAATCAGAGCGGCCCGGGGGACGAAGTTTTCCCAGCCGAGGCCCGCGCCATCATCGATCCTCGTAGCATCTCCTTTCGCGCCGTCAAAGCCATCTACGAAGACGTGCTTAGTGGAGCCTTGGTCCCGGACGTCGAGCTCTTTGAAGCTTCGCGAGACCTCTCCGAAAAGATCACCATAGGAACAACTATCAAGGTCTCTGAGGAGAACGAGGATGGCTCTCGCGAAGGCCGCGTCCACTACGCCGATGAGCAAATTGCGTTTATGCCCGGCGAAGACGCCAAAGTAAAAAAACGCTGTGACTGGGCCACCGAGGATATTGCGCAGTACGTAATTCCTGAACTGATTACAAACGACAAGCAAATCTACCTCCACCATCTTGACGATGCTGATGTGGGTGGCGAGTTCCAGGGCACATTTGTGAGCCAGGCGCGGAAAACTCGATTCAGAGATCTCGTCTCCGCGCTGGAAGCCCACTTTGGCGATAAGGCGGCGTCCGCCTTTGTCTGGCTCGACATCTTTAGCGCCAACCAGCCAGAACTCACACGTCGCGACGGAGGTACGCCTGATGAAATGAGAAAGGCCTATGAGGAGTACATGACAGTTGGTCTTCATCGCGCCATTGCCAAGTTTGAGGAATTGGTGGTGTTTTTTGACCACTGGGACATACCAGCTCCTCTGCAGCGCGCGTGGTGCGTGTGGGAGGTGCTGGGAGCCGTAAAGGCCGACCGGCCTCTACGGATTGTCATTACACCAGGTGAGGAGGAAGACTTTGAGGAGCAGCTTCTTGAGAATCCTTATGAGATTGCCAAGATCATGGCAGACAACAATGACATGCGCAACGCCAAGTGCTACAAAGCTGAAGATAAGAAGATGATTGACGATGCTGTCAGAGAAATCGACGGGGACTTTACAAAGCTAAATATGGTGGTGAACGACCGTGTGCGAGAGTGGCATATGCAAATGGCTCGACAAGCAGTCGTCAAAGCACGACAGCGAGAGAATGAAGAGGGTCTGGCGGATATTCTTTGGAGTGCCGGGGCTCTTTTCAATAGCCAAGGCTTATCAAATGAGGCCTTGACGAATTTCGAGGAAGCGCTGTCGATTCGCAAGGAAATTCCTGGCGACCGGCATCCCGATGTGGCGACAACTCTCAACAACATCGCCCTAGTGTATCACTCACAAGGCCGCTACGAGGAGGCCTTGGCGAACTTCGAGGAAGCGTCGATTCGCAAGGAAAGTCTTGGCGACCGGCATCCCGATGTAGCTAACACGCTCAACAACATCGCCGGCGTGTATGACTCACAAGGCCGCTACGAGGAGGCCTTGGCATACTACGAGGAAGCGCTGTCGATTCGCAGGGAGAGTCTTGGCGACCGGCATCTCGATGTGGCTGACACGCTCAACGACATCGCCGGCGTGTATGACTCACAAGGCCGCTACGAAGATGCCTTGGCATACTACGAGGAAGCGCTGTCGATTTGGAGGGAGAGTCTTGGCGACCGGCATCTCGATGTGGCGACCACGCTCAACAACATCGCCATCGTGTATGACTCACAAGGCCGCTACGAGGAGGCCTTGGCGTACTACGAGGAAGGTCTTTCCATCAGCAAGGAAAGTCTTGGCGACCGGCATCCCAATGTGGCGTCCACGCTCAGCGGTATCGCCTCTGTGTATTACTCACAAAGCCGCTACGA
This sequence comes from Aurantiochytrium sp. KH105, assembly GCA_003116975.1. Lineage (NCBI taxonomy): Eukaryota > Bigyra > Thraustochytrida > Thraustochytriidae > Aurantiochytrium > Aurantiochytrium sp. KH105. Next base: position 88,001 of record BGKB01000170.1, read on the forward strand.
GGAGGCCTTGGCGTACTGCGAGGAAGCGCTGTCGATAAAGAAGGAAAGTCTTGGCGACCGGCATCCCTCTGTGGCGACTACGCTCAACAACATCGCCAATGTGTACAAAGCACAAGGCCGCTGCGAGGCGGCCTTGGCATACTACGAGGAAGCGCTGTCGATTTACAAGAAAAGTCTTGGCGACCGGTATCCCGATGTGGCGACCACGCTCAGCGGTATCGCCTCTGTGTATTACTCACAAAGCCGCTACGAGGAGGCCTTGGCGTACTACGAGGAAGGTCTTTCCATCAGCAAGGAAAGTCTTGGCGACCGGCATCCCGATGTGGCGACTACGCTCAGCGGTATCGCCAATGTTCACAAAGCACAAGGCCGCTACGAGGAGGCCTTGGCGTACTACGAGGAAGCGCTGTCGATTTACAAGAAAAGTCTTGGCGACCGGCATCCCTCAGTGGCGACCACGCTCAACAACATCGCCAGCGTGTATGACTCACAAGGCCGCTACGAGGAGGCCTTGGCGTACTACGAGGAAGCGCTGTCGATTTACAAGGAAAGTCTTGGCGACCGGCATCCCGATGTGGCGACTACGCTCAGTGGTATCGCCAATGTGTATGACTCACAAGGCCGCTACGAGGAGGCCTTGGCGTACTACGAGGAAGCGCTGTCGATTTACAAGGAAAGTCTTGGCGACCGGCATCCCTATGTGGCGTCCACGCGCAGCAACATGCGAATCACGAGAGAGAGGATGCAAGCGAACACCAAGAGACGGTTCCCGCTGCAGAAGCTCGCGTGCTTTTGGGGCAAAAAAAAGACGTAACACGGGGACAACAACGTTTAAGAATTCAGGTGATCTTGACTGACAGTGAGCGAGCGCGACATTCGCGAATCCGGATTTCCCGCCACCCCAGCTGGGAATAACAAATTAGATCAAATGAAGAGGGGCCTTCAAGGCCATCAGCCATGCTCAAATCGTTTAATCTCCTTGATACGAAAATAGTATGGAGTAGCATTTATACCGACCTAATGAGGAGTATTATGTTATAACTCAGGTCTGAAACCGGTTTCCTCTTTCCATCTCCCAAGTACTCCCAAGTAGGAGTGCGGATGCATGCATCGACCCGAAATTCGAAAGAGAAAGAAATCGTACAAAAATGATCATGATGAAAGAAGAAAAAGTCTAGGCGGGGTCAGTCTCATGCCTGCACAGCAAGAACATCCTGAAGAGCGCAGTTTTCACCAGCATAGCCAGTGAAGCAGTTACACGTTCCCGTTTCGTAATCGCAAATGCCGCGATTTGAACAGTCCACATGACAGAGGTTGCCGGCAGAACCACCATTTACAGCATCGTCAGAGATCTCTCCAGTAATAAAGTCTTGTATCTTGTTTTCGCAGTCAGTCTCGTCCTCGTCGGTCATCGGATCGTTGCCGCTCGGACAATGCCGCTTCTCGCAGTACGTTCCAAAGTACTCAGATAGCTGTGTTTCTCCCGAAGAGAGCCCGACAGTCCACACCGAGTCACAGTAGCAGGCGGTGATCATGTCCTCGTCCCAGGTTGTGGATAAAGGGTAGCCTCCATATGAAGTGGCCGGCGTAAGTGGCTGCGCGTCAGTCCTGGTGGCTAGTTCTGCAAGAGTGAGACACTGGCCATGGCCACTGCATGAAAGAGCGTCCTCTTCCTGGGTCATTTTACACGAGCGTCGTTCGCAAGCAGTGCCAGCGTAGCCCTCAAAGCATTTGCACGTGCCCAACGCGCGGTCACAGTAGCCTGCGTCAGAGCACTCGACTTCGGCATGGGCTTGCGTTGCGCTTGATGGAATATCAGCCCACGATTTCCCAAAGGGGCAGACCAGCTCTGAGCAGTCTGGCGCCGGGTGTGGCGGCTGCAGTTTCCTTGAGAGCTCCTCGCTGCTCCCGAACCCTTCAAAGCACTGGCACGCCTTGATTTGTGACGTACAGAGGCCGTGGCCACTGCACGTGACGAGAACGCCATCCACCATCTTTTGAAACACTGAGCATTCATTCGAAGCTGCCACCCGTCGCGCCGCCAGCGCCACCGCCAGCAAGACCCAGGTCGTCCTGCGCGCGGCGCGCGCCCCGAGCACCATCGCCGGTCGTCCCATTTCTGCTCTGCTCTGCTCTGGCCTCGCGTCTGGCGTTGGGAACTCACTATATCATACGAGGAAGAAAGCGGCCCAACGGTCTCAGGCTCGCCGCCATAAGTACTGAGGGTCTACTCCTTAAAAGAGACCTAACGATGCCGCCGTGCCGCGGCGCAAGGCTTGATGGCGCAAGTGCACCGGGCGGCTGCGCAAGTGGCGCACACGCGCAGAGTTCACTTGCGGCGCGGTGTGCAAGTGCGAGGTTTGTGCAGCCACAGCCAGCCATGCAAGGCTAGCTGACCGCCCAGGTATACTAGCTTGCTCCGAGGCCTTGCAGGCAGCACTGCTAGCTCGTGGCTGTCGTCGGAGTCCGCGTCCGAGTTCGTTGTTGGCGTTGGCGTTGTGGTGGAGCCGCAGCCGCAGCTGCCGGCATGTCGCTGTCGCAGCAGCTGCAGGTCGAGCCGAAGAAGGACGGGAATGAAGCAACCAGGATCAGAAGGCGAAACGAACTCCCAGAGAGGAAACGCAGGCCTAGAACTACACACGCCATCATCGCCCATGATTAGAAAGCAGTTAGAGTCGCCCGGCAGGAAGGAAGGAAGGCGCGTTCGCACGAAGAACTTGAACTTGAGGCAGCAAAAGGGAAAGGAAAAGAACAAGCTGCCAGCCGGTCGGCTGTCTGGCTGGCCGAATAGGAATAAATAATAAATAAAAATAGAAGAATAAAAACGCAAGCGAAGCGGGAAAGAAAGCAGCGAGCAGCAAAGAGAGAAAGCACAAGTCGATCATCGCCTGATCGATCGATCGATCGCTCGATCGCTCGGCCGGCGACCGCGCGATCCATCCGAGCGCCTCCGAGACGCGCGCACCCGCGCGGCGCAGCGGCGGAGAGAGGGAGGCGGCGCAGGCGCGGCAGGCGCGGCGCGGCGCGGCGCGGCCAGGCCGGAGCGCCGGCGGCCAGACGGCGCAATTGAGACGCAGCGGGTGCCGGGAAGCGCCGAGAAGGGACCCGACGCGACGCGCGCGCGCGAGAGCAGCAGCGGCAGGAGGAGGAGGAGCAGCAGCAGCGGCGGCAGCAGCAGGAGAAGGAGCCGCCGGCCGAAGCCATGAGCAATCCCTTCGGAGAGCCCGGCGCGCCGCAGGCCGCCGCCGGACAGACGCCGTACACCGGGTACCAACAGCCGCAGCAGCCGCAGCAGCAGCAGCAGCATGTGCAGCAGCAACAGCAGCCGCAACAGCAGCCGCCCCAGCAACAGCAACACGGGCGAGGCGCCCCGCCCCCGCCCCCGAGCTCTGCGCAGAACGCGGCAAAGAAAAATTGGCAAGGTAACTTCGGTTCCGACCAGATCCGCGCGAATGTGACGGCCTCCATCATGAAGGAACAATCGATCGTCGTGCCGACGATGTCGGATAGCATGCTTCAAGAGTTTAACAAACGCAACATTGAGCGCATGCAACGCATGAAGGTAGGCACCACGGAGGAAAAGGCTGCCGCAGCTCCAGCGCCAGCGCCAGCGCCAGCGGCCACCTCAAATCCCTTTGACCAGGTCGAGGCATCCGCGCCGACAAGCATCACCGAGGCACTTCCTCAGTACGCTACACCACAGCAGCAGCAGCAACCAGCGCCCACGGCCCGCAATCGTGTGGAGGAGGACCCTCAGCTTCTTGGCATCACCATTGGGTTCCTTCGACGTCACTACGATCACGCGATGCAGACGGGTGCTCAGCCGGCAACGGTGCAGGAGCTAGAAGACCACATCCGGGCCATTACGGGCTTTGGATGGCCCACGTACTGGCAGTCTGTGCATGGTCCTGTTCTCGACTTTACGCTTCGCCATCCAGAATGCCTTGCGCTTATCGATAATCATTTCGTTGTTCTCAGGGAGCACGAAGCTGACGCGAGAGCGCGCTTCGCAAGCTCATGGACCACGATGCCTCTCAATATGATGCAGCAGCAGCAGCACCAACAGCAGCCCCAAATGCAGCATCCACCGATGGATGCCTATGGCGGGCAAGGAGGCTACTCACATCAGGAGCAACCGCAACCTGACTATAGCGCCTATTATCAACAGCAGCAGCCTCCCGCAGCATACGAGGGAAACCCTTATGGTTATGATACCAACCAAAACCCGTACGGGGCCGCACCAGGTTATGGCCAGCAGCAGCAACATCAGCCCTCTGCGTACGCGAGCGGCTATCAGCAGCAGCCAGACATCGGCGCCTCGAGACCCATGTCACAGCAAATGTCGGCGCCCCCCGTCAACGGTGGACTCGACGATGGCTGGGTGCTCTTTGACAATGATTCGGACCTCAATGCCCCCATTGCGAATCCGTTCGGGACGCCTGCCTTTGGCGACGATCTGCCGTGGGCCTCCAGTGGTTACGGAGCCGAAGATCCTCTCGCCGTTTTCAACACTGCAGACAACGCAGACGCAGCAGCAATCCGCGAAGAGGAAGAACGCAAGGCCGCACGCAAGGCCAAGAGGAAGGAAGACCGCCGCAAGAAAAAGGAACAAGAGTCCGAGGATGAAAAGCTCGCGCGCAGACTGCAAGAGGAGGAGGACGCGCGCGCCGCTGCCGCTGCTTCCCGGTCTGCTCAGAGTAGCAACCCTCGCGCCAGCACTGGCGGCTCCGCGCTTACGTCAAGTCGTGTCAACAGTGGCGCTGTCAGCACCAACCGCGTTGCGCTTACGCATGTCGAGGTGCGCGAGTTGGCAGAGGAGGAAATTGGCAAGGATAATATCCGTATTCTTGCAGGCTTTTCAGTGACCAAGTTTGGTCGTGAAGGACGTCCTCACCAGCGCAAAATGTGGATCAACAGCGCTCTGACGCATTTGGCGTGGGAGAGCTCTCAGTATGACGGCTCTCATCGTGGTCTTGAACTCAAACAGGTGGTTGGCATTCGCATCGGTGAGATGACGCCTACGATTCGTCGCAGCACCAAGGACGCCCGCAAGGTCCGCAGCTTGTGTTTCAGTCTCGAGACGCAAGCTCGAACCCTTGATCTGCAGGCTTGTTCTGTCATCCAGCGTGATGCCCTTGCGGCGGCTCTCAAGAAGGCGGTCGAGTTCAACCAGCGCCACAAGCCACGGCGGGTCGACAAGTACCGGACAGAGCTCTTCATCTAGACAGGCCAGCGAGTGCTATCGAGATGCAAACGCCAGTATGTACCAGGTCACCGAGACTTGGACGATCTTGTGCTGCGCGCTTGGCGCTCAGGATTCCTAGAGGAGTGACGAGGCTCCATCCCCTCCTTCTTTACCGCTCCGCCCTCCTCTCCTCTCTCCCTATCTCCCTCTCCTTGATTCCATTGGTTGAATAAGCATTTTTCTCCCCTGTCTCCATTCTATCAATCTGGCCCTCTCTGGAAGCTTGGCATGTCGTCACATCAGTATGACATCATATATCGAAAAGCTCAGCAAGCAGTCAGCCAGGCGATCATTCCCGCTCTTCCCCATCATGGTCAGTCACAGCCCCTCCTCCTGCTCCCAAAAATTGACACTATGAAGCAGTTTTCCGGACGCCTCGACCGGCCCCTCTACGATTTTGACCCTTCGGCCCTCCTCCCCAGGCCCGTACAATCCGCCCATCCATCACCCAGTCAATGTAGTAGTAAGACTGACTGGCAGTGATTAGGAGAAGTAACGGTCAAGCAAAGATAGAGAGAACAGCAAGACAGAGAGAGACTCGACCCAAGGGGATCGAGCTGTGGGAAGGTGGGACTTTACTCGGGACCCCGCAGGCGGACAGAATTGGACCGGGGAAGGTTGGTTTTGCGAGCGAAGCAGCAAATCAAAGCAACGCACCGCAACACAACGCAAAAGGAGGCAAAGTGAAAATTGTAGTAAGATGAAGTCAGGTTGACCCGCTGCCCGAGCCGATGTGCAACTGACGAGCTGACTTTGAGCGCAGCATCCCCAGCCAAGCCAAAGCAAGCCGACCTTGACGCATTTCAGTTCTTGCACTGACCGAAAGAACAGAATAGCACACCTGCTGCCTAGTTGGCATTTGATTTTTCAGGGTCAATTGGCTTGCAAAACCACAACGCGCTCTTTGCACGCGAACAAGACACGATATAACAAGGCAAGGAATTGAAGACCGTTTTGCTTGCTGCAAGAAAAGAAACTCGAACCATGGCTACTGAAGTAATGGCTTCCCCCGACCCAAGCGAGGAAACAACCTCGTTCTCACTCGAAGATGACACGAAACTTCTCAAGGAGCTCAATGCCAAGCCGTACAAGGCCCAGGCCGTTTGGTTTCTCAATGCCTTCTGGAAAAAGGGACCTGCATTTGGCGACAACATCGACGAGGCCGAAAAGGTCTGGACCTACCACAAATCTTGCGTCGAGCTTGACCCCAAGTCTGAAGAAGGAAACGAGCTCGACGAGATGAAGGCGCACATTCTTCTCGAGCGCACCGAAGGCGCGCTTACCGTTCGTGAGCTGCGCGAACGTCTCAAGAGCATCGATCTTGACTTCAACAAGTATGTCAGTCTTACCGAATACCTCGTGACAAGCTACAATGTCGACTGGCGCGAGCTCGTGCATGCCCCGCAGGGCGAGGTAGACGAGGCCAAGCTGTCTCTCGCCCAGGACAAGGTCGAGGAGGCCAAGCAGGCCATCGCTGACTGCGAGGCACGCGCCAAGGAGGCCAAGGCTGCTGAGCGTGAGGCCGTTGCTTCCGAGGCCCAAGCCAAGAAGAACGAAGAGAGCGCCAAGGCCTCCGAGGCCGAAGCCGTCGAAGCGGACGCTGTTGCGCAGCGTGCAGCCCAGAGCGCCAAAGACCAAGAGTCCAAAGCCTTCCAGGAAGAAGAAGCGTCCAAGGAAGCCGAGACCAAGGCCGTCAAGCTCGCCGAGGAGCAGGTCGCCGTCCAGAAGCAAGTCGAAGAGGCCCTGGAGACTGTCAAGCGCGAAGAAAAGGCCTTCAACGACGAGCTTGCGGCTCTCGAGGCCGCCGCCAACGACGAGTCCTCGGGCATTGTCGCCAGAAACAAGGCCAAGAACGAGCTCGCGCAGCTTCAGCAGACGGATCCTATTCCGCTTCAACGCGCCAAGATCAGCCAAGAGGCCGTGGTACGTCGTCAAGAGCGAGCCACGAAGTCTGCGGCGAGCGCACGTGTGGCCGCCGAGTCTGCACGTGTTCAGGCCGAGGAATCGCGCAAGGAAGCGGTGGTGAGCCGCGAGCGCGCTGAGGATGCTGCGTGCCAGGCGACGTCGCGTCGTCGCAGCGCTGAAGAGGATGCCGCAACGGCCTCTTCGGCCCGCGAGAAGGCCGAGGAAGATCGTGCTGCAGCCGAAAAGTTCCGTGAGGAGGCAAACATTGCCTTGCAAACGTCAACGGAGGCCTTTCAGGCCGCACAAGCTTACCTTGAAAAAGTCAAGCGCGAATGTGCTGGTGCGGGCAAGGGCAAGCTGTGGTGGCTGGACCGCGAGCTGGAGGAGGCCAAGAAGTACATGTCCCCGGCGCAGCTTGCTCGCCTCCAGGCTGCGCCTGCGCTCAAGGAGGACCAAGTCGTCTCTGCCTGATCGGTTGTTCAGTCTTACATTCATTCAATCATTCACAATCAATGCTTTGTTCTCTACTACACCCAGTCATTCTCTATCGATTTTCTAAATCCGCGCTTCGTGCCATGCGCGGCAAACGGCATTTCTCCTCGTCACGCACGTCCGCCTTGGTTGACTTTGAGTTCTCGAACTCTTGAATGTAAAATGAGTGCGTCGCGCCGCCCCCGACCCACTCTCTCCCTTATTTATCTCCCACCCCCCGTCCCTCCACCCACCTTTTCTTCCACCAAAGAGAGATGACAGATCGCAAATCGCAGTCGAAAGATTTTATTTTTTTTGGGGGGGGGGGGAGCTTTGGTCCGCCTTGCGTCGGTGAACTTGCGCAAGCAATGTACTTTGCAGATTTGAGAAAAAGGTGTGCAAACAATCGAATTTACTTCTACGAGTCGCTCGGAGGCCTTGAAAAGCGCGCCCAGGCGCGTTTTCGAGGCACAACGCCTTTGCATCGGTCCAAGTTCAGGTTATCTGGATCCCAAACAGATCCCTTTCTTCCGCCTCATTCAAGCTCATTCCAAGCAAATTTCATCTTCCGGCAGGCATCATGGCCACCGAGATTCTTGCCCCAGCGGCAACGCCGGACGCAGCCGGCGCAGGAAATCAAGATGACCTTGCCCTGCTCAAGGCGCTCAACGCCAAGCCTTACAAGGCCCAGGCCGTTTGGTTTCTCAATGCCTTCTGGAAAAAGGGACCTGCATTTGGCGACAACATCGACGAGGCCGAAAAGGTCTGGACCTACCACAACTCTTGCGTCGAGCTTGACCCCAAGTCTGAAGAAGGAAACGAGCTCGACGAGATGAAGGCGCACATTCTTCTCGAGCGCACCGAAGGCGCGCTTACCGTTCGTGAGCTGCGCGAACGCCTCAAGAGCATCGATCTTGACTTCAACAAGTACGTCAGTCTTACCGAATACCTCGTGACAAGCTACAATGTCGACTGGCGCGAGCTTGTACACGCGCCGCAGGGCGAGGTGGACGAGGCCAAGCTGTCTCTCGCCCAGGACAAGGTCGAGGAGGCCAAGCAGGCCATCGCTGACTGCGAGGCACGCGCCAAGGAGGCCAAGGCTGCCGAGCATGAGGCCGTTGCTTCCGAGGCCCAAGCCAAAAAGAACGAAGAGAGCGCCAAGGCCTCTGAGGCCGAAGCCAAAGAGAAGGAAGCAGAAGCCAAAGCCTCAGAAGCCGAAGCCGTCGAAGCGGACGCTGTTGCGCAGCGTGCAGCCCAGAGCGCCAAAGACCAAGAGTCCAAAGCCTTCCAGGAAGAAGAAGCGTCCAAGGAAGCCGAGACCAAGGCCGTCAAGCTCGCCGAGGAGCAGGTCGCCGTCCAGAAGCAAGTCGAAGAGGCCCTGGAGACTGTCAAGCGCGAAGAAAAGGCCTTCAACGACGAGCTTGCGGCTCTCGAGGCCGCCGCCAACGACGAGTCCTCGGGCATTGTCGCCAGAAACAAGGCCAAGAACGAGCTCGCGCAGCTTCAACAGACGGATCCTATTCCGCTTCAACGCGCCAAGATCAGCCAAGAGGCCGTGGTACGTCGTCAAGAGCGAGCCACAAAGTCTGCGGCGAGCGCACGTGTGGCCGCCGAGTCTGCACGTGTTCAGGCCGAGGAATCGCGCAAGGAAGCGGTGGTGAGCCGCGAGCGCGCCGAGGATGCTGCGTGCCAGGCGACGTCGCGTCGTCGCAGCGCCGAGGAAGACGCCGCACAGGCCTCCTCGGCTCGTGCAAGCGCCGAAGAGGATGCCGAGAGCGCCTCGAACGCTCGCGAAAGCGCCGAAAAGGCGCGTGAGCAGGCCGAGGCCGCGCGCGAGAGCGCCAACACAGCTTTGCAAACATCGACGGAAGCTTTCCAGGCTGCCCAGGCGTATCTTGAGCAGGTCAAGCGCGAATGCTCCGGTGCCGGTAAGGGCAAACTGTGGTGGCTGGACCGCGAGCTGGAGGAGGCCAAGAAGTACATGTCTCCGGCACAGCTCGCTCGTCTCCAGGCCGCGCCTGCGCTCAAGGAGGACCAGGTTGCCAGTGCTTAAGTGCACATCTCCCGATTTGCGCCCGCCCCCACATGTCCAAGCATGGCGGAAAGGAAGTGATAGCGGATCCCCTTCCTCGTGCGTCTTGAAATGAACTTGGTCCTTCGCGCCAGGTCAACTCATCAGCAAAAAGTTATAAAAGCCTGTAAAAAAAAAGATTTCCTCGCACGTTTACGGAGAAGGAAAGCTCAGGTTGGCAGTTCAGCAAAACGGAAAGAGTTTCCGAGAAAGAGTTAGTAAGAGATAGCGTTTTCAGAGACCCTTGCTGTAATAGACCTCGCCCTGAGGCGAGGGGCACTTTGCACGAAGCTCGGGCTCAAGATCGGATATGGCAAGAGTCCCGCGTTCGCGGAACAGACTCAGGGAAAGAGGCAGACCAAGCATAAAGCAGCACGATACAAGAGTAGCCTGTGCGGCAATGCGTAGCCCGGGTTTCTGCTTGACGGCGGGGATGAGCTTCTCGGTGGCCATGAGCAATAGCGGTGAGAGAACGAGAATGGGCACAGGAAGCACAACGCGCGTCACAGCCGTCTCCGCCAGCGCCTTCTTGGCCGCCATGACAGACTGACCCAGTTCTTTGCCGACTTCGTCAAAGACGGTAATGCCACTTTCGAGCTCCATGCGCCGCATAAAGCCCACATTGAGAATATTGGCCGAGGCAACAGCAATAAACGGCACAAATCGCTGCAAAACGGGTGCACGCAGGCGCTTCACCACACGGTCCATAATGAGTGAGACGGTAATCGCCGATGAGACCGCCACGGTGTAACTCGTGGCAATGTCCTTGGTACTCGAAGGCGCCGACATGTTCCGATTTGAGTAGTTCACGGCCGCATTGTGGCTCTGGTTGGCCCATTGCCAAAACACATTTTGCGCCGGGGTCTGCGCGAGTAGCATGCCCACAACAATGGGCGTGCCAAAGGGCACAAAGCCTGACATGCGAAAGGGGGGCAGGATCGCCTCGCCCGAATCAGGGTGCAGGGTGCTCCGGACAATTTTCCGCGCCTTCCAGAGCTCGTCATCCGAGGGTTGTTCGTACCCGACTTCGCGCGACTTGAACTTTTCGAGCATGTCTTGCGCTTCATCGACGGAAATGCCAAAAAAGTACTTTGGCAGCAGCGTGCGTGGGTCCACCTGGTTCACGAACTTGAGGAGGCGCCCCGCAAAGACCTCCTGGTCGAACTCATCCTTCTCCAGCGAGAAGTTCTTGGCTCGCAGCCTCTCCACGGCAGCTTGCATGTTCACCCCCTGCTCGAAGTCTCCACGCGAGCCGCGCGATTTGCCTCCTCCCGCTTGCGAGCCCCAATTGCGCCTTTGCAGGCAGCGATCGATCGGCGCGTCGAGGTCGGATGTTTGGGGGCGGCACAAGCAAGGGTCGCCCTGGCTGGGCGTCGCGAGGCCGCAAGTGAGTTATGGGCCCGGTGTAAGCGGACTATCGGCCGCGGCTCCACTTGTTCGCCTCGGATTCTGCACTTGCGCGCACTCTACGCGGCTGCGGCAGACGCGCAGCGCTCGCAAGGCTCGTGCCAGCCACGGAATTGCGGTCGCGCGCACGTCCCGGGCGACCTAGCCGCCTTCTTCGTGCGCCAGGACTGCCTCGAGGCCGCGCTCGCCGCGGAGGAAGAGAACTGCGAGGCGCGGCGCAGACGACGGCACGCGCCGCCAAGGTCTTGCTCGGGCTGCAGGCCTGCCGGGGACGCGAGGATGGCGACGGAGACACCTGCAGCAGCGACGGGAACGGCGACGAGCGACTTGTACGAGGTGTTGGACGTCGAGCGCGGGGCCACGCAGGCGGAGCTGCGACAGCGTTATCGAGAACTGGCGCTCGAACTGCATCCGGACAAAAATGTCGGGCAAGGTGGTGATGCAACGCGGTTCGTGGCACTGCAAGAGGCGTGGGCTGTGCTGAGCGACGAGGCGGAGCGCCGGGCATACGACGCGCGGCTGCAGGCCGCTGAGGCCCCAGCGGCTGCGGCGGCTGAGATCGACATTGATGATCTTGCATGGGACGGCGTCGCAAAGTCCTTTGTCCATACATGTCGATGTAGCGACATGGTGCACGTCACGGAGGCTGATCTCGACAAGGTAAGTTATTGTTTCTTTCGTGCATGAAAAGAAAGAGGAGTGGGCCGGGCGCCCTGCTTCTTTGTTTCATGGTCCGCCCACTCACGCGCAGTTCCCCATGATTTCTTGATCTTTGCCTTTTTTCTTATTTACAGGGTTGTGAAATCTTTGAGTGTCCAAGCTGCTCGCTGCGCATTCGCGTCGTCTTCCAGGTCAGCAACGATCAAGAAGACGACGATGAACGCGAGTGAGGGCCCCGTAGATTATCCGGGACGCCCAAGCGCAAGTTAAATTTCTTCTGTGAATGCCTGCCATGTGCGACATGGAAATGAAAATGAAGAAGTGTAATGTAAACTATCATTTGTGACTTATGACACGTTCGAGTTTGCGGGCGAAAGCATGCGCAGCAGAAGGCCAGCCTGTTCGCGACAAGGCGGATCGGTGTCTCGCGCTGCGACTTTTGCAGCCCACTCGCGGGCATCTCCGAGATTGGCAATCCAGTCGTCGTCGTTCGCAAGTACCGAAGGGGGCACCACGAATAGAACCTGGGCAAGCGCAAAGAGCGCGGAGCGTCGGACTTGCGCATCATCGTGCTCGCGACATCCCCAAAGTAGTCGGAATAGTGCTCGTCCCATGCGAGCAATGTCTGGCGCATGCTGCGCAGCCGCAAGAATGGACCCGAGAGCATAGAGAAATTTGGCAAGAACGATGGGTTCCCGCATTCCTGGTGTGTTGATCGCCCCGAGTCCGCCGTTCAGGAGCGGGAAGAAGAAAATTGAGCCTGCAAGCCCAGCAAACCGACTCTTGTGCTCTGCCGGCAGAGGCCGGCGCCGCTGCCCCCAGCGCCGCGTCACCCGTCCCACAGGTTGCTGCACGGGAAGGTCTGTCCCGGCAGCTTTTGCACCTTCATGCTCGCTACTTGTGGCAGATGGTGGCTTTTGAAGAGCCTGTGCACCCTGCACGAGTGCCTCCAAGGCGCTTGTGCGGAGCGATATGAAGGTGGCCCGTTCCTGGGTCGCTTCGGCAATGAGGACTCCAGTGGCTGCGCTCGGGGCCTCAACCACCAAGGCCACCAGCGCTTCCATACGGCGCTCCGCAAACCCACGCATGCTGAATCTATTCTCTCCGTGTACAAGAACATGCGCAAGTTCTGCTGCGCCCACCTCAAGATCGGCTGGACGCCTGCGAATGAGATCTGCAAGTCCCACGAGGCAGGTCTGGAATTTAACGTGGTCCTTATCGTCTTGCAAAGCCTGAACAGCGTCGTGCAAGTACGCAGGCATGAGTGAGGGATCGACTTCAGGCCCGTCATCAACTGTCTTGTCCTGATGTCGCGAGTCCGCGACACCTTCTTCGTCATCACTGTCTACCTCGCTGTTGGCCTCATTTCCCTCCTCGTCATCATCGTCGTCGTCGTCGTCGCTACTGTCTTCCCAAATATTGTACGATTTTTCCGCTGGCGCCTGCACCTTTTCGTTCGCCACGTGATCATCACCTGGCAGATTTTCCAAAGTCGACTGGGAGTGACTTTGATTGCTTACCGAATCAGGGGCCTCCTCGGCCTCGGAGCTCTTGCCATCCTCGACGACAGGACTGGCAATATAAAAGGCATCGCCTGGTGGCGCATACGTAAATCCTTGAAGCGCGTCAACTTCTTCGAAGCGAAGCGCATGGCCAGGGCTTGAGAGGCGCGATATGTGAACAGCAATGAGCATGCCAAGGACGCGAATTTTACTCTCTGCAACTTCCAAGTAATGCTGCACTCCCGTAATCACTCGTGGGAGGAGCCCCGAACGGGAAATCTCTTTATCGTCCATCAAAGAGATCACGTTGTACAGGGCGCCGCTGACATGTGACAGCGTTTCTACATCGCTGCCGATGACAAAGGCGCGATCGCTCCAGATACTTGCCACGTGTCGTGCACGTTCCACAAAGAGTTTCCCCACGCCGATCTCTTTGTCTGGGCCATCGTTGAATTTGCCAATGTTTTGCGAGGTGTGAAGCATGTGTCTGACAAGGCCCCATAGCACATTACGTGGCACTGTCCGTGGACGAAGAAGAAGTTTGCGGAAAGCAAAGTCCTGGGCGTGACCCGGGTCCTTGACAAGAGCCTCGGGAAAGACACACGCCACGAAGGCGGCCAGCGTTTCCGGATCATCGATGCCAGCTTGTTCGAGTTTCCTCGCGCCAAAGGACAACAGCGCCTTCCACAGGGTCTCGCGCAACGAGAGGCCAAGAGTAGACATAGCATCGGTTGAAAGTGTCGAGTTGATAAATCCCTTTGCGTCAGGTCCGGTCAAGACCGCCTTGGCTACAGCCGAAGCCCGCCCAATACCCACGAGCTTTGCAATGAATTCTCCGCGAAAAGAACCAGACAAAAGAGGAAGGGCCATTGCTTCTGGTGATGATGACGCGAGCAAAGCCCGAGCGAGATGGTCGAAATAGCTATTCGGGCGCAGTGCATGCGGCTTGGGAGCAAGAGGCCCGCACAAAAAGTCTGGGAGACTAGCGAGCGCCTGCACCAAAACACCAACCATTTGCGATGCTTGCGCGGCATTTGCAAGGTCGACCCAAACCGTCGAACTCACGAGAGCAGGCGAGATCAGTTTCGATGCACGAGCAAAACTCGTGCGTGCTGCTGTCGCCTCAGCACCTCCTCGCCAACTAGAGGCAAGCAAGCTGAGTCGTTGTTCATGCAACCCTTGCTGGTTGTGTTGCTGACCTCTGGTCGCGGTCGCGAGGCATCTGTGGCACGCTATAAAGGCCGCGAGACGAGCGCCTGCGTTTGGAGAGGTCTCCTCCTCCTCCTCCTCCTCCTCGCGTATCTCCTCGCTTGCTTGGGACAATGTGACACGATAGACTCTATCCATGCGCTGGTGCTCGTCCTGGTTCATGACGGCCTCGAAGGCGCCAAGAATCTGCAAGAGCCGCGCGGCGAGCGCGGCAAAGGCCGAGACCCATCGCGCGTCCAGCGAGGCCGTCTCATGCCGCGCCACCTCGAGGCTTCGCAGCGCTGCGACGGCCTCAGTCACGAGCGGGCCGTCCGAGCTCTCTGCCGCCCGCGCGCGCTCCAGCGCCGCCACGCGCTCCCGCGCCTCCTCCATCTCGGCAAGGAATGAGGTCTGCGACTCCGAGCCCTTGCAATCGGCCTTTACCTTTTATGGTGATCCAAGGCCCTTGAGATCAGCCAGTCAAGACAAGGTCATGGATGATGGTGACAGACAGTGGAAGCCTCGCGACGGACTCCGGCAAGAGAGCCTTGGCTGCGCTAGGAGATCAAGCTGCGAAGCACACCGCAGCAGAAGCACCTTGTGGATGTGCTGGTGATTTCTCTGATCAAGATCAGCCAGATGCTCGTATGTATGTATGTATGTATGTATGTTTGATGATGAAAAAGGCGCAGAAGCACGCGGCATGCCTATCCAATGGGAAGCAGGAGATGTGCATGGGTGACCCGCAGCCCAGGCCAGCGCAGCCCGTTCAGCTGCGTGCAGGCCGCCGACATCGACAGCGCGCAGCCCGTGTGTGATCGCCGCCTCGCGTGTTCCTCTCCTCACCCCAAGGCCGCGCCTCCTGCCGCGCCTCGAACCTCCTCGCCAGCAGCAGCTCCCGGCCCTTTCCGCCGCGGCAGGCTGCCGCTGTCCCCTTTCTCTTCTCTTCGCTTCGCTTCGCAGTCAGTGCAGGTTCCGCAGGATCCGCGCGTCCGTCGTGCGCCGCGGCGGCCAGCAGCCCGCGCAGAGCGGGGCGGAGCAGAGCCCGGAGACGCGCAGCCGCGGCCCTGCGCAGCGCGGCGCGGCGCGGCGCGGCGGCATGGGCGCGGCGTGGAGCTGCGCGGCGTGGCTGGCGCGGGGCCTGCGGCGCGCGCCGCTGAGCCCGTTCTGGCCGGACTGGGCCTGCGAGGCGGCGCGCGCGGCGGCGGCGCAGCCCTGGGCGGCGCGAGCCCGGGCGCGCGCGGGCGGGGGCGGCCGCGCGGGGGGCGNCGCCGCCAAGGGGCTGGCCGCCGCGCTCGGCGGATTGGCGGCGCTCTTTTCAAACCGCTGGCCGGCCGCCGCGCTGGGGCTGGGCCTGCTGCGCGCGGCAGACGCGCTTGGCGGCGGCCACGCGGCGGCCGAGGCGGGCGCGGCGGAGGCGGCGGCGGCGGCAGGGCCCATGCGCGTGTTCTCGCCCGCGGCCGCGCTGAGGTCGCAGGCGGCCGCCTCGAGGGGCGCCGGGGCGATGATGGGCGCGGCGGCGAACGGCGCGGGCCCCGTGAGCCGCGACCTCGTGCTGGTGGGCGGCGGGCACGCCCACGCGTTCGTGGTCAAGAACATGGGCATGAAGCCCGAGCCCGGGCTGGCCGTGACTCTCATCACACCGCAGGTGGACACGCCGTACTCGGGGATGCTGCCAGGGCACATCGCCGGCCAGTACGAAAGGGAGGAGTGCCACATCGACCTCGTGCGGCTCTGCCAGTTCGGAGGCGTGCGGCTCGTGATCGCCTCGGCGACGTCCATCGATCTCGATCAGAAACTCGTGCACGTCGACGACCCGGAGCGGCCCCCCATCCGCTACGATGTCTTGTCCATCGACATTGGGTCCGCTCCGCAGATCAAGGACAGCGCCTTGTCCCACGCCGACGCCAGCCTTGTGGCAACGCCGGTCAAGCCGATCTGGCAGTTTTCTGAGCGCTGGGACGCCCTCGTGCGCTCCATCGAGTCCCGTGTTCAGGCAAGCGAGGAGCAGAGAGAAGAAGATGATGATCAAGCACAAGCACAAGCACAAGCACAAGGAGGAGCCGGGGCAGAGTCGGGCTCAGCCAAGATTGACGAGCTCACGATTGGCGTGGTCGGTGCAGGCGCAGGCGGCGTCGAGCTCGCGCTCTCGATGCAGTATCGCCTCGAGGGGCTCTCTTCACAGCACTTCAAAATCAAGTTCGTGCTCTTCAGCAACAAAAAAGTAGTGTGTCCCTCGCACAGCCGCGCCGTACAGAAAAAGTTTGCACGCATCCTCGAGGAGCGCGGGGTGAGCGTCGTCTACAACTTTGAGGTGGTGGGCATTGAAGAAAGCCGTCTCCGTGCAGCCGATGGGCGCATTGTCAATGTTGACGAGTGCATCTGGTGCACGAGCGCACGTACGCAAGACTGGATGGGAGGTTCTGGTTTGGCTGTCGATAACGGCGGCTTTGTTCGAGTCAAACAAACCTTGGAGAGCGAGTCGACGCCCAACGTCTTTGCAGCTGGCGACTGCGCCAACATGCTCGACCACCCGCGTCCCAAGGCTGGCGTCTTCGCCGTGCGTCAGGGACCTCCCCTGGCGGCCAATCTGCGCCGCGCCGTTCGGAACCTGAGTCTCCCCGCCTCGGCTTCTCCCGAGACGCTCGAGGAGTACATTCCTCAAAAATCCTTTCTTGGGCTCATCGGGACTGGGCGTCCTTACTGCGTTGCCTCTCGGGGCGAGATTGCCCTCGAGGGCAAGTGGCTATGGAAAATGAAGGACTACATTGATCGCAAATGGATGGCAGGATTTACCACCCAGCTGCCAATCATGGCCGGTGAAAGCCACAATGTCGGCGCTGGAGAGGGCACCGAGGAGAATCAGAGCCTCGAGGCCTTGACTCAGGCATCTCTCATGCGATGCGGCGGCTGCGGCGCCAAGGTTGGCAAGTCTGTTCTCGATCGGGTTGTGCAGAATCTCAATCCGCCCACACGGGCCGAGGTCGAAGTCGGCCTTGACCATCCAGACGATTGTGCCGTCGTTCAATTTGACTCGGCGCATGATGATGCCCCCAAAGTTGTGCAGACGGTCGACTTTTTCCGCTCTTTTGTGAACGACCCCTATATCTTTGGCCAAATTGCGGCCAATCATGCGCTTAGTGACTGCCATGCCATGTGCGCCGAGGCCGTAACCGCAATGGCGATTGCCGTTGTTCCCTTTGCGGCAGAAAGGGTCGTGGAGGGCACGCTCACGCAGCTCATGGCGGGCGCAAACACAGCTCTTCGGGACAGCAATTGCGCTCTCGTCGGGGGCCACTCGTGCGAAGGCAAGGACCTTGCTCTTGGACTTTCGGTTAGTGGCGTCGTTCAGCCTGGACAGCGCATTCTCACCAAGGGGGGCGTTCTTGCTGGCGATGCGCTCATTGTCACCAAGCCTGTGGGCACAGGCACGCTTTTCGCTGCGAACATGCGCGTTTTGGCCAAAGGTGCCTGGGTCGAGGGCGCCATCAAGAGCATGTTAGTGTCGAACAAGGACGCGGCGCTGCTGGCGCGCGACCATGATGCAACTGCGTGCACGGATATCACGGGCTTTGGTCTCATTGGCCACCTAGTCGAGATGATGCAAGCCAGTGACCCAAGCCTGATGGCTACTGTACAAGCCGAGGACGTTCCCATGCTCGAGGGTGCCGCAGAGTGCGTCGAGGCGGGCATCTTTTCGTCACTGCAACTGCAGAACACGCGTTTGCGTCGAGCGATTGCCAATCATGCAGAAGCGGCGGCTGCTCATCCTGCATTGTATCCGCTTCTCTATGATCCGCAAACCTCTGGCGGTCTTCTTATATCGGTGCCGTCTGCAAAGGCACAAGATCTTGTCAGTGCGCTACGCGAAAGCGGTTATCCGCAAGCAAACATTGTCGGCGTTGTTGAGGCGGAAAGTGAGAGTGCGCCCGGCCAGCAAGTTAAAGTGTTGTGAGCAAGTCTCAAATGGCTGGCGACGTCAAGTACGCGTGTGCTTTCTCTCTTTCTCTGCGCACGGGAATGTCTTCTCTCCCTCGTCTTTTTCATTAAAGATTTATTTTCTCTTGGATGGAATAGCTGGAATTTCGGGGTTGGTCGAAGGCTCCCTGTTATTGATTTGAAGTCGCACGATGCTCTTCGACGGCGCCAATGAGAAAGGTGATCGGGTCTTCTGGCTGCTCGACGACTATCCTTTCGTACAAATCCTGAAGAATTTTATTGCAGCCACTTGACTTGACATAGGCTTCCATCTCGCCAAGTGCCGTTTGCGTTGCTTCAACAACGCCACCTCCCGGAGCTGCTGTGCGTGCGGCCTCAAGCGCGGTTGCGTACTTCTCCTCCTTTTCCTCGCTCTTGCTTTCTGACATTTTCTTTCCTGGCGGTGACATTGGGAGACTTTAATTTGGCGCTCGCTCGTTCTCTTCTGCTCTCTGCTCGATCGACTCGCCTGCGCACGAGGCGATCTCGAATCCAGACAATGGCAGCTTGCTCCCGCGCCCCCGCTGCACGTACAGGCAGGCAGGCTGGCAGTCAGTCAGTCAGTCATTCAGACAGATGTTCGCCAGAAAGCCCCCAGCTTGTTGCGGCGGCCAGCTCTGGTGGCAGTCCGGGCATTCGATTCCGTAACGGCAACAAACACAGCAAATCAATCTCAAGTGAAATATCAGCACTCTTGCGCAGCGGCAGACTGTTGTGGCTTCAAAGCGAAGACGAGACATCCTTCCCTCTTGATGTCGCTGTCGCGCTTTCTGCAAGACCTCCCGCATACCGCGCCTTATCGTACGTCAATACGTGTGCGCGAGCCAATGTCGCACCAAGCCATAGCCAGCTTGCGCTGGGTGCTCTCCTCGTATTACATACTAAGGCGGCAGTAGGAGTCACTAGTATCATCAGAGGATAGGAAAGAGGCTCCTCACTACAAGTCGGGACGTGACACCACGACGGGCAGATCGCGTTCACCGAGTACTCGCTGCAACCCCGAGCCCAATTCGCGCACCAAAGGTGCTAGCGCCCTGCCACGCCGCGCCACGCCACGCCGCGCACGCCACGCCACGCCGCGCCGCGCCGCGGACGCGAGAAGGAGTGAAAAGAGCAAAGGAACCGGACGAACAGCAAGATGGGCAATGGCCTCTCGACGACGGGAGACAAGGCGGCGTCCGTATTTATTGCGACCCTCGTGGGCTCTGCGCTGGCGACGCCGGACCTCTTTGACCTGAAGAAGCAGTTCGCCTTTTATGCCTCGTACCACACGGACTGGCACAACCAGCTCGTCCATTTTGGCTGCATCTGGCCCATCCTGTGGACGACCTGCGCCATGCTGCACAAGACGTCCCCGATTTTCGGGCCCGCTACGAAAAAGGATGGCGAAGAAAGCAAGTCTTTGCAAACCAACTGGGCCACGGTCGCCTCGATTCTCTACGCTGGATACTACTTTCTGATGGACGAGACCGTGGGCCGCGTGGCCTCCGCCATGGTGGTGGCAACGTACTTCACCTCGGGATGGTGGGTGAACAGCGACCCCAAGAATTTCAAGCGCGCTTTTGGCATTCACGTTCTCGCCTGGGTTGCCCAGTTCCTTGCTCATCGCTTTTGCGAGGGCCGCGCTCCTGCGCTCTTTGATAACCTGTCTCAGGCGCTTCTCATGGCGCCCCTCTTTGTTGTATTTGAAGGAGCTCACATGCTTGGCTTTCGCCAAGAATTTTTCGCCGAGGTGCGCGAGCTCGTTGCGGCAAATGTAATGGCTTTTCGTTTGCAGGGCGGCGGCAACTGAGTCGGCCACAAAAAGTTACCAGATCCTCCAACGGGCAAGCTCAGGTCCTCGAGCGTCCGTCAGTCTCTTCTTTTGCATTCTTCCTTCCATCCATGCATGCATTCCTAAAATAAAAAAATCATCATCGCACAGTCACGTGCAATGCTACGCAGCGCTGCCTCGCTGAAAATGACAGAGGCCAAGCCTAGTTCATGCCGCATGCGAGAAAGCGCGGTTCATACCAACACATCTATATATATATCTCCATTTTGAGTCAAGGTGTCTTCATGATCTTCCTTTGTATTCTAGACTAGCCTATGATAGTGCAGTCGATCGGCACCGCGCCGCAACACGCTGCGCTGCCCCGTCAAATCTTGAAGAAGAAGGAGAAAAAGAAGAAGAACGAAAGCGATCGTGGAGCGAGCAATCAAGGCAACTTACTCGCTCTTTATTTCAATTGTCGACTCCAAGTCGGTCTCTTCAGCCTGGTCTGGGCTGTCAGTAGCTTCACTCTTAATATGGTCATCCGCATGAGCTCTGTGCCTCTTGTCTTTCTTCTTGTGTTTCTTGTGCTTTTTGTGTCTCTTTGCCGCTCCCTCGTCCTCCTCATCATTCTTGCGGCCAGCGTCACTAACATTCGTGTGAGCATTGTTCTGCTGTGCAGCGCTGTCAGGCCCATTCACAAGATCCAAAACGGGCTGACTGTTGCTGTCGCTCTCCGTGTTGGCCTCCTCTGACTTTCCGTCTTTGCTATCAGCACTGGCCAGATCGTCGTTCATCAAGTTCGAGTCGTCTTCGTCGACAGAGCCAACAATGTATTCTTTGAGCATGGGATCCACGGCGTCGAGGGCGCCAGAATTGTGGCCCAAAATGTCCGCCTGACTCGATTGAAGGGGCATTGACATGGCAGGACTTGGCGTCGCGTCGGGAGAGGTTGTAGTGCGTCGCTTGTGCGAGAATGACGCAATCACCATGGCCTTGACTTGGGCGCGCTTAATTTTTTCGTCGAGCGCGTGGCGCTTCTTCTGCGCCATCTTTGAGGCGTAGAGAATTGAGTTGGGTTTGAACCAGCGATCGGAAATGTGCATAATCTGGTCCATGATCGCAGCTGTATAGGCCCCCAACGGAAGGTCGTTCGGATCGTCGTCAAAGGGATTCTCCATTTGGCCTGCAAGCTTGGCGAGTCCGTTCAGCACACAGCTACACACTGTGCAAATGACGGCCACGGAGATGGGATTCCACTTGTCGCTAAGAAGCGAAAAAGGGAGCGAGCCTAGAAACAGAAAAATGACAAGATCCAGAAATACACGATACATGTCCGGAATTGGCGTGTCTTTGATGCGCAGACAGCTTCCGAAGCACTCGTTGAGCGCCTGGATCTTTGGTTCTAACACGAGATTGACTGTGGAGGCTGGAATGGTGCCCTCATTCATCATCATTACCACCGTGCCGGACATGAGGTCCAGAATGGCGAGCGCGCGATCTTGCGCCGAGTGCTGCAGCACGTACTCAAGGTCGAGCTCACTTAAAATGAGTTTGAGCTCTTTACGATCGAATTCGTACTCTCCTCGCAAGCAATTTTTCATGGCAATGGGAAAGGCGATCGAGTACATGGCAAAGGACATGGACGTTGGCTTGCTGTGGTTGTAGGCTAGGACGGAGCGGACGAGATCGCGAGAGACGGTGGTGAGCCTTCCCCAAGCGCTCCTGCCTTCCCACCATCGAAGCATGCCTTCTCGCTGCCGGAATGCAACCATGAGGCCGACGACCCAGCCGAGAATGTCAACGTATCCCATGGACTCGGCCAAGTTTTCGCTGCCCATAAGTGTGAATTGTGCGTAGGAGGCGATGCCGCAGTGGTACAGCGCAAAGGTGAGCACTCGCAACTGTGCAAATAGATCCCAGACGCCCTTGAGCGAGAGCATCGTTGAGGGCTTTTGATCGCGCGCCTTGAGCAGCTTTCTGTCTACATGCGCAATGGTGTGCTTGGCCTCATTGATTTCCCGCGTTATTTTTGTTGTGTTCGCGCGGGTAAGGATCACTTGCCCCATGGGCGAGACGGCGGACGATGCCGTCCGGTAGCGCTTGGCGCTCGTGCGCGTCGCCATCGTGCCTGCTCGTGTGCTTACCTGCCTGCCTGACTGACTGACGGACTGATTGACCTCTCGCTAGGCTTATACAGCCCGTGAGCGTCAACCAACCAGACTTTGGTGTTCGACTTGCTCCTATTACAAATGAAGAGGTTTGCACGTGTCGTCACGTCACTGTAAGAGTATATTCGATTCTTCGCCTCGCCTCGCCTCATCAAAATGCTTCTATGCCGACAACTTGAAAGCCGGTAGATCACTGTCTGTCAATTGCAACCACCTATTGGAAGCGAGACCTTGGCGCTCCATACTCAAAGAACTAAAAAAAGTGCGGGGCAAAGCAGAGGGGTGGACGTCATTGCTTCGTCAGCCAGACAAGTAGCGATCTTTCCTTTCTCTGCTTTTTCTGATATTTTTTGGCTTGATCGGGTTGATCGATCAACCGACCACCGCCACCGAGCCTCAAGTGCGCAGAGATCGCCAGACTCTCTGACCAAAAGTACAGCACAGCACAGCACAGCACAGCACAGCACAGCACAGCACAGCACAGCTCCAGTCGACGCAGCTCCGCTCAGCTCGGCCCCTTGCCCGGCCCAGCATCAAGTCACAGTTCGCCATCGAAGGAGCTCGGGCGGCCTTCCTCTTTTCCAACGGACACGTGTGCGCTCTTGTTCCTGTGTCTTGTTTCCATCTTCCCCCCTTTCGAGCTGCCACTGCTGCTACTACCAGACCGCACGACGTATGAAGTCGCGTTGCGCAGAAAAGCGGCGACCCGCCACCGCAGCGACGACTTCACTGCCTGGTTCCTACCCGTTCTGGCCGGGGATCCCGGCGGCATCCGAACTTGACGGAGAGACAGAGAGAGAGAGACACAGAGAGACGAGAGCAAAGCGCAAACGGGGACTCCGGCCGGCGCGGCGCGGTGCAGGGTACGCGCGGAGGGCGAGGGCGAGGGCGGGGGCGGGGGCGAGGACGGCAGCAGCCAGACGGACGGCCCGTCGCTCGCGAGCGCGACCGGGCCTCGAGTCTGCCGGCTCGGTCGAGGCGAGGCTGCGAGATGGATGCTTCGATTCAAGGTGATTGAAATGATTCGATTTGCTTTTGGATTGGAGCTCGCCGCGCCAGGCGAAGACGACCTCGCGCGCGCGCGCAGGGCGGGCGATGGGTGGGCCAAGGGACGTAGGCTCGGGCGGCGCAGGCTTTGGCGGCACGACGGGCTGGTGGGCTTTGCGTTGTCCTGTGCTTGCTCGCTTGCGCGAAAGCAGGCACAGAACGAACGAACGCCCGGCTTGGCGCATTCAACAAGGGTTCCAGGAAATGAACAGTGACGCTAGTCGCGCCACACGGCGCGGCTGGACCGGTGGCAAGGTCCAAAATCGAAGGTAGCGGCCGTCCGTCTTTGGAGGCACGCCAGCCTCACGTCGAGCCGCGCGTAGCCGCGGGCGCGGGGGCGCCTTGGGGTCTCTGTGCTCGTTGGCTGCGTCTTCTCCTCCTCCCTTTTTGGCGTGGAGAAGCAGGCTCTCCGTTTTTTGGTTATACTTCATTGTGTTTGTATTCCAAGAAGCGAAGCCGTCAGCCGGGCGGCGCCGCAAGCGCCTCACCTTCCGTTGCCCTCCCATCACTTTTTGCCCATGTCCCGCGTCGCAGCAACGCGCAAAGTCTCTCGTCAATGCGGCGACAACCTGCTGTGCAAGAGAGAGGAGTGGAGAAAGCGACGCGTGTTGTTGGACGCTCGCACAGGGTCCACGCCTTGCTCTGGCAATCGAACTGACGTGGGAAAAAGTACTACTACACGCGCGCAGCTGGAAAAAAGAAAGAAAGAAAGAAAGAAAAGGACGGAAGGCAGGCAGGCATAGACGGCACAGCGAGAGTGGAGGACAAGCCTCGTGTGCAGGAAAGATGTTGAGCGAAATGCAGAGACGGAAAACTTTTATAACAAGAGGATCAAACGATGGGGCCAGATTGTTTTGTAGTCTTTCCTTATTCGTCAGTCAGTTAGCGCGAGCCAGTCTGTTTCTCGCATCGGTACACGAAGGCAGGTGGTAGGTTCGCCCAGACAATGTTGGAGCGCTCGACTTTTTCAAATGTCTCGTCAAGCAGTGCCTTAAAGTTCTGCCCCGCAGGCAAGACGAGACCTTGGAGGTAGGCAAAGGTGCAGAACCGCCCGCCCGGCCGCAACGAGGCGTAGACGGCCAAGAGAATCTTTCGCTGCAAGCTCTTCGGAAAAATCGCCCAGGGAAGTCCGCTGATGACCGTGTCGGCGTGGTGGAGGCCGCGCTCGTGCAGGGCGTCAACGATCCGTTCTGCAGATTCGAGCAAGAATGCGTCCTTGTGGTCAGGAAAACGGTCACACAGACGGTCGACAAACTCCTTGGACAGCTCAAAGGCCAAATATGTGGCGTTCTTGGATGTACTGAGACGCTTGAGGATGACCGCGGTAAAGGGGCCGGTTCCAGGTCCAAGCTCAACCACGACTGAATTATCGCCAAGGTCCATTGTGTCGCACATGGCTTCGGCAAGCTGTTCCGAGCTCGGGGCGAGGGCGCCCGTCTCGACGGGATGTTTGACCCAATTCGCAAGGAACAAGGCTGTCTCGCTGCGACGGATCTCGCTTACCTTTGAGACAATGGCGCGGCCCAAAGCTGTAGATTCGGTGCGTACCTGCTGTTTGTAGACTGCACGCAAGTGCGGCTTCTCGATGACGTTGAGGAAGGCAATCATGATACCGTGACCCAGAATGGCAACCGCGAGAACTTCGGGGGAAGACGCGAGGACAGCGAGCCCGTACATCCAGAGGTGACCCAGATATGTATCGGGGTTGTTGAGGTAGCGGTAGAGGCCATCGTACGTGGGCGCAGGGCCGGCGGCGCTGTTCAGACGGGCTGGTGGCAAGAAGAAGTCGCCGTAGAATGTTCCAAAGTCCCCCATAACCTGATAGCAGGCCCCATGTGCCCAAAGCGCCACGACAACGAGGAAGACCCCCAGCATGACTTGGCAGGCAACCCCTGCAGTCAGTACATTGTCTGGCACGTGTACGAAGCGGATCGCGCACATGATGAAGCTCGACGTCTCAAGGCCGCCAAAGAGAAGGTAAATACGCTTCCAATTCTCGAATGCCTGGACGCGGGATCGCCCGGCAGCCTGGTAGTGTCGCGTCCAGCGTTTGTCCTTTTCCTGGCCAATGAGGATAAGTCCCTTGATGAGGGCCGAGGCCAGTCGGACCCCCACGGCAATGAGAATCATGGGCATTTGGCCCTCAAAGGGGCCGCCCGGAAACGAGCCCACCCAAACGGAGCTGATAAAGAGGCAAATGGAGAGGATCAAGAGCACATCGGCAGCGCGATATATATCAAAGTGGCGCAGCAAGTAAATGTAAGAAGTTCCGACGAGGGTGACGTCGTGAATGACGCCGTCGCGCATAGCCTCCATCTCGGCGTGCAAGAGCGAATTTCCGCTGCCATAGAGCTCGTCCACGTGGGGCGCTTCAATCAGGATGAGAAAGATGAGCTGAGAAAAGTGGAAGCCCATCGCACAGGCCAGGACCTGGTAGCTACGCGACAACAGGGCGCAGCCATACATCCAGCCGTACCCGACCGTGTACATGGGATGCGGAAAGAGTGCAAAGACGCCGGCGTACGTGAGCTCCATCGTGCCTGTGCGCAGAAAGAAAAAATCGAACCAGAACCACGCAGGATCGCCCGCGTGCGCCATGGCTGCAACTTTTCCGCCCAGGCTTGCGATGACGAGGACGACGCCGACGAGATCGATCAACGGGCTGAGCAGGGGCCAATCGAAGGTGGGACGTTCCTGGAAGCCGTAGCTCACGGCCATGAGTGTGAATGCAAGCACGTCGTTGCTTTCGACCATAATAACAAAGCTGCGAAAGGCGACCCAGGCCGCGAAAGAAGGCGGGAGCCGGGCATTGTTGATGACCTCGTGATCGTTGGGCATGGTGCTGCGGAGCACGCCGCTCCAAAAGGTGTTTTCCGGAGAAAAAGGCCGACGCCGCACGCGGGTGATCCACTGCGTGAGGAAATTCTCCTTGCTTTCCTTGCGCAGCAACCAGCCCACGCCACCGTTGTACATGAGTCGCCACATACAAGCCACGACGAGGATGATGAAGGGCTGATTGGCCCACACGACCGTGCAAAAAATCGACGTGAGAAATCCAAGATACGCCAGGAGCGACGGCAGTGTGTACCATTTGCGAAAGAGCGAATGGGAAAGGGAGTGCGTGGCAGGCACGTCAAAGACGCGCTGGCCATCAAGGGTGATGCCCACGTCGTGTTGCGGGGCTACAATCTTTCTGGCGGCGATGCGCTTGGCGCGCGGAATGCTTTTCTCTTCGCTTTCGCTTGATTCTTTCTTCTCTTTCCAGTACTCTCCGGACATGGTGGCGTCCTCCTCGCTGCTGTTCCTCGACCTGAGCATGCGCGCGTGGAGCGCGTTGTCGATCCTTTCGGATTCTTCGCCATCTTCAAAAGCGGAGAGATCTGTCTGTGACGAATCGCCCGTGGACCAAAAGCTTCCGCCGTTTTCGGTGCTTCCGCGACGCCGCATCTTTCTTCGCTGCCTCGACGGTCGACCGGATCTCCCGCGCCCTGAGGCTTGCTGCGCGCTTGTTCGCTTGTCAAGATTACCGAGCAGAGGAGCTGGCTTGTCACGACAACGAGGCGACGCGGCTTTTTCTACAGTCTGTCTCCCTGCCGCCAGACGGCGGCGCTATGGCGCGCGTGTGTTCCACGAAGGAGGCGCACTGCTCCTTACACTCGCCGAGGCTGTAGGCTAGCCAGGGCCGCCAATCTCTGCGCGCCGGCGCGGAGCGGGCGGGCGCGAGCGGCGGTACGAAGCGTCTTTGCCCGTATGTATCTCCAGCCTGTGCCGCCCACTTATACTTGTTCGTCTTGCTGCTTGTGTCTGTCTGCCCCTTGCCTCTTTTTCTATTCCCTACCCTACTACCCACCCACCTACCCACCTTGACTACGACTACGACTGCGACCTCAAGTATACCTGCTTGCGTGCGTGCTTGCTTGCTTGCGTGCTTGCGTGCTTGCGTGCTTGCCCCCGCGTGGAGGCGAGGCAAGGCGAGCCCGAAATCAAGGATGCGTGTGCGCAAGCGCCGTGTCTGCCTTCTACCCCTCTTGGCCTTCCGAGTCACCGCGCTGCGACGCCAATGCTGGCCGGCGCAGCGCGGCGCGACGCGGTAGCGCCCCCTCACGCTCACGCGTGTGTGCGCAGCGCGAGGAGGGCCACCTCACTGGCAGCAAGCTAGAGCAGCTAGCCTATAGGCTTGCTAACTGGAAAATACTAGACAGGAAAAGGGCAACGCCGACCGACCGGTCCTCGGCCTGGCGGTCCTTCGCGGGCGGGGCAGCGCCGCTAGGCCTGGCCTGGTCTAGCCTGGCGTGACTGCCCTAGCGCGCGCGGACGGCGGACGGAGCAGAAGAAGAGCGGACCGTGGAGAGGATCGAGACCGGGTTCTTGCGGCCAGTGTTGGGGTTTTGCCTTTTGCGTCCCGCGCGGCGGCGACCTTGCTCCCCGAGGAAAATTCAAAGACTGCTGCCTGCAGGCAGTGCTTTGGGACGAACTCCGCAGGGACTCGCCAGCAGCGCAGCTGGCCGGCCGCAAGTGCATTTTCGGCAGCCGGCACTACCGAAGTGGACAATCAAACCAACCCACCAATGTCAACAAAAAAGGGTGGTCGTCAAATGCTCCAACTTACTTTTGTCGATAGTAGTAGGCCTATACTATAAGCTATACTTCTCTTTCTATTGTTTTCTCTCTCTCTCTCTGTCATGATCTCTCTCGCTCTCCCTATCAGCAGGATAGCTTGGCTAACCGTCGCGGTAAGGAAGCGGCGCGAGCTCGCCGAGACATCTTGCTAACACGCGAGCTTGCGGTGACGCCGCTGCTGCTGCTGCTGCTGCTGCTGCTACCGCGGCTGCTCCTGGCGAAATTATGGAGGCCGACGTGCGGCGCAGCGTCCGTGCGCTCGGTGCGACGCAGGGCGCAGGGAACGCGCGTTGCGCTGAGGAGACCTTTTTTGGCGGTCTCTGGGCTGCGCGACATGCCGCCAAGGCAGCAAACCTTGACGACGACGACGACGACGAAGGACAGAGACGAGACCTTGAAGAAGACGGCAATCATGCCAGTGAGAGCGAATGGCGTGAAAAGAGGAATGCAAGACGCGCGAATGAGATTCTTCGTGCCTTCGAATTCAACTTCAGACGCGAGGGTCACGCGAGAGCTGCAGAAACCCTCGACGCATGCCTCGAATATCTTGGCACCTCGTATACAGGGGATGCGCTCCCCAGTGTGCTCACACTCCTTTCCATGCTAGCGAGATCGTATTCAGAAGATCCTGTGTCTCATTCGAGCCGGCGCGAAAGATCTCCCTCGCAGGTGATCCTCTCGGATACTGCGGACCGCCTTCTTGCAGCATCAAGCGCTATCGCTCACGGGCACGCATCTCTCGCCCCCCAAGCATCTCAAATGTCGATGAATAGTGAAGCGCCAGGTATGGACCCCAGTCTCATTCGCACAGTTTCCCTCACGCCGAGTGCTCAACGGCTTTTGGGCACATCCACCGACGGTCCCGCAACGACCTTGCGTCTGCGCGTCCAGACCCGGACGCCAGCCTCTGAGCTCAAGCGCTATCCTTTGCTGCCTTTTGATGAGACTTCATGGGCCGAGGCTGCGGAGAATGGATCCCAAGTCTTTAGGCGACTCCAGGGCGAAAATGACATCACCGAAGAGGAACAGTGGAACCCTTCGATGAATCTCGAAAGATTAACCATGGACCCGACATCCAGGCCAGCGAGGGAAAGTGATCCCCAGAACGTGGACGAAAATTTTGGAAATGCGCCCGGAAATATGTGTGCAGATTTCTTGGAGCCACTGCCGTCCAAAGATTGTCTTCTCGGCGCGCTCGTATCCCAGACGCGAAGTACCCTTTCCGAGGTGAACATCACCTTGTCTTTGCCTGAGCTTGACACCGAATATGACGGATTTGCCCCAGACCCGCTCGGGTTAAAAATCGCACAAGATCGACACCTAGCATCCCTGAAACAACAGCGGAATAAGGGGAAACGAACTGTACCGGGGGCGGCGGAAAGAAAGCTGAGGTATCCTCAAGATGCCTCTGAAATTCTCGATGAAAGAGCCAGTTCGTCTGATTCTCTGCTTTGTGAAGTTCGCTGGCCTCCCGAAGAGGACCTCTGGCTTCGTCTCGCCCACACGGCGCACCCGCTGCCTCCACGGCTGCTATTGGGCTGGGAGGAGGAAGTTGCGGCAAGCTTCGAGACCAGTGTTCCTCACGACGAGTGCTTGAAGGCTCTACAATACAGCTCGCACGCGGTTCTCTCTTCGGAACGGGGGCCAATGTGGCTCGAACATCTCATTCAACACAGCGGGCGATTTGAAAGGTCGCGAGGTGCTGCTGTAATCACCGCGCAAGAATTGCAAAGAGACCTTGTCTACGCGCTGCTTGGAGTTCCCAGCCGCTCATTCGAGCTGCACACAGACCCGCTTCGACTCGAGCCCTGCGAAACCCGGCTGCTTGCCGGCACTGTCGAAGGTCTTGGCGCTGTGCTCGACCAAGTGGCCGCCTGCGGCTCGACTTACCTTGCACTCGCCAACCTTTGCAAAGGAGATCCTATTCTACCCGAAGCCGAGGTTGCAGAAGTCGTGGTGGAGCGAATTGACGCGCATCTCTTGGCGCATCAACGTCGCGTGGGTCTTCTCTTTCAGAGCGCTTCGCAATCTGAGCACGACGCAATTTCCCTTTTGGAGATCTCTCATCGAATCGAAATGTCTCTGGCGCCACCTCTTCGTCGTTTACGTGCTCTCTTCGCCGTGCCTCGCGCTTCCGTGACCACAATCCAGATGCTTGAGCATTTTCACGCCTCAGCGCTCGCAAGTGGTGCGTCTCTTCGCTCAATGGAACGTGGGATGCTTTGGTGCTGTCTCGAACGCGTCGTCGACGTTCTTGCAGGCTGGAGCTTTGGAGGCGCGGACGCCTTCGAGCATTTTGATGGGTGCTTTTTCCGTCATGCAATCACCGGAGACGAAGCCTCGAGCAAGGATGGCAGCTCTCCGTCTCACGAAGCCTTGTTGGCAGCGGTGACCGAGAAGCGGCTTCTCTACGCTTTGCATCTCCCTTCCTTTTGCAAGTCGTCCTTGCGGGGAGTCTCGAGTCCGTCGCTCGCACGCAGAGCCACACGGTGTGGCGCCTTGCTCCGCTTGCTTCGTGGCATGCCAAACTGCGCCGAGCTCTACGAATTGTGCACGCGAAAGACCGATCAGGACGCTTTTCGCCTCGATGCCTTGCGCGCAGGGAACGGGGCGAATGCAATTTTCTTGCAAAAAGTCCTGCACGAGTCCAGCGAACGCAAACAGCACTTAATTGCCAAGGTTGCGGAGCATTGCAACGAGTCCGAAAAGAAACGCTTCCTCGAGCAGGAAGCTCGGCGCAAGGAGGCATGGAAGGTTATTGAGGATTCGCGCATTGCAGCTGAAGCCGTCAACGCGCGGTTCATTGCTCGCAGTGAGGAAGAGCAGCGCCGCATCGAAGCTGAGCGAAAGGCTCAGCTTGAAGAGTTTCGCGCCGCTGCGGAGGATGCAAAATCGGCCAAGGTTCGCGCGCGGCTCGAGAAACAACGCCAAGAGCGTGAGGAGCAGCCCCGGGATTTAACCTCGCCTATTTCCGATGAGCAACGCACCGAGGCAGAACACTATCTGCTCGAGCAGTTCGAACGTCTTGCGCAAGAACAGGCCGAACAAGGAGGGGTCCTTGATGCCAAACTTGCCGCTGCCAAACATGAGCTCGAAACAAAGCTGGCCTCTTTGCAAACTGCGAGTCAGGATTCCTTTCAGCGTTCTGACGCCACGACTTCAGTGGTTGTGCAGCAGCCCCCAGGCGGGCACTCCGTGGCCGCCTCTCTCCTTTACGGCAATGAAAACGCTACAGGACGAAGTCGCTCGGCTGTGCATATTGTTGGACGTGCCGAAGACGGCATCGACGCTCGCGCGGCTATTTCCAATGAGCCATTGGCTCGTGATCACGGCGTGAAGACTTCTGTACACATTGTTAACCACGCTGAAGAAGGCGCAGATGCTCGCGCCGCTATCTCAAATGAACCTCTTCCCGCAGATGTAGATGCACGTTCCTCAGTACAGATCGTGAAGCGAGACAAAGAAGAAGGAGTCGATGCTCGAGCGGCCATTTCCGACGAACCTCTCGCTTCCAGCACAAATGCGCGAACTTCCGTTCAGATTGTCAAACGAGACAAAGAAGAAGGCGCCGACGCTCGAGCGGCAATTTCCGACGAGCCTCTCGCTTTTAGTCCAAACGCGCGGACCTCCGTTCAGATTGTCAAGCGAGACAAAGAAGAAGGCGCAGATGCTCGAGCGACCATCTCCGACGAGCCTCTCGCTACCAGTCCAAATGCGCGAACTTCCGTTCAGATTGTTAGACGAGACAAAGAAGAAGGCGCCGACGCTCGAGCGGCAATTTCCGACGAGCCTCTCGCTTCTAGTCAAAACGCGCGAACTTCCGTTCAGATTGTCAAGCGAGACAAAGAAGAAGGCGCAGATGCTCGAGCGGCCATCTCCGACGAGCCTCTCGCTTCCAGTCCAAATGCGCGAACTTCCGTTCAAATCGTGAAGCGAGACAAAGAAGAAGGAATCGATGCTCGAGCGACCATCTCCGACGAGCCTCTCGCTTCCAGTTCAAATGCGCGGACTTCAGTTCAGATTGTCAAGCGAGACAAAGAAGAAGGCGCCGATGCTCGAGCGGCCATCTCCGACGAGCCTCTCGCTTCCAGTCCAAATGCGCGAACTTCCGTTCGCATCGTCAAGCGAGACAAAGAAGAAGGCGTCGATGCCCGCGCGGCGATCTCTGACGAGCCTCTCGCTGCCGGTGTTAATCCACGACCAACAGTGCACATTGTTGGTAGCGTTTCCCCTCAAGCGTCCAAAACAGCAAAGCCGTCTGTCAGAGTCCAGCAAAGCCCAGGAGGCGAGACATCCTTTGTTTTCGGCGTGCATCCCGACGCCACGCGTCCTGCGGTGCAAGTGAACCAGCCAGCAGGAGGTCACAGCAGCATCGAGGCGCTAATGACGCGGACGAACCGGTCCAAATCTGAGGAATCTGAGCGCGATGCCATGGAAAGCCTTGCGCGCCGCCAGAAAACAGTGCGCCGCATCCGCGACGCGATGGTCTCTGCCAAGCCTTTACGGTATGGAGATGCGATTCTTTCCGATGTAGAAGAATGCAGACAGCCACCCGGCGGTGCAGCCAAGCAGGAAATATTAGATTCGCTGGAAGACCTGGGCTGCGACGATGCGCCATGTGGCGCTCTTGATGCAGCTATTGAGCTCGCCGTAGTTGAACCGCTTCTGCAACAGTGTGATCTCGTCGAAGCGACCTTTGTGGCGGTGGTTGTGCGCCAGTCCAATGTCTTGGAGGCGCTGGACGGCGTACGAAGTACGATCCTCATGGCACAAGGCGACCTTTACAACGGAATCGTCGATCGCCTGTATGAGATGCGTTTGCGCGACGGCGACCTTCGGCATCGCAAGGGCAGGGTTCTGCAAGAAGTCTTCGCGTCAGAGGCAGACGGGCTTGCTTTGACGGAGCGACCGTTTGCAAGCCGCTTTCACTATGCGGTCGACGTCACATGTGAGGCCGCTCACAGCGGACACTCAGAGTTTTCAAAATTTGCCTTTGTAGATGCACAGTACGAACTACATTGGCCTCTGTCCTTTATCGTGCGCGAGCAGGACAAGGCGGCATATCCGCAAATTCACCGCTTTCTCCTTCAACTCAAGTATGCTGGGGCACTGGTGCGCAGAGTTTGGACGCGACTATGTGCAACCAAAGCGCTAGGACGTCTCCCCGTTCTCACGTGGCTGTCAACGCGATGGCACCAGGTTCGGAACCTCATATCGAACCTTGAAGACTACCTCATGACCACTCTACTGACGGAACACTGGGCTGCGATGCAGGCAGCCTTTGGCGCTCCTTGTGCATCTTTCCGGCACCCGCATGAGTTGCAAGAGATTCATCATCGATTTGTAGAAGCGGCTATGCGTACATGCTTTTTGGATGGCTCGAATGTCTCAAAGGTGCTTCACGAATGCGTGAGCCGCGCAATGGAGCGCACCGATGCGCTCGCGCGGCACAGTCTCCACCTGCTCGATGAGCTACTCGACGGCGCAGAGACAAATGTGCAGCGACGCGAGGACATCAAAGTACCGCGAGAGCTAGAGCAGGCTTGGCGCGAGTTCAGCAAAACGCAGACGTTCTTACTGCGCACCGTGCAATCGTACTCGCGTAGCGCACTCTCCTCTGACGGTGCGGCGCAACGCATTCTCGTGCACTTGAACTTTAATTGCTTTTTCTCGAGCGCCTAGGCCTAGTCCAGTCAAGATGAATCGTTTTATGTGATGATACGGGCATAAACCTCTGATATTGTGGTTGTAAACATACGTATGACCACGCGCGTAGGCCTTGCAGGACTTGAGAAGCAGCTTTTGCAGATTCCTTAATGGTTTGTAGTAGGCGAGTCAAAATTTTCTCTTGTCTTATAAAGAAAGCCTGTGCCTGCTTTTCATTGGCGTCAAGCTTCGAGTTCGGCCAAAAAGGCCTTAACCTGCGGGGCTTCATTGTTGACGCGATCAATGCGAGCTTGGACAGTCTCGATCGCGGTGCCAAGAGCCTGAGCAGCTGCACCCTTTTCATGCGTCTCAAAGAATGCGGAGACCTCGTCCAGTTCGGACTGCGTTCGAAGTCCTCGAACTGTGCCGCCAAGAAAAGCGCCCCACTGAAAGCCAATCGATCCGTACTTGGCAAAAATTCTCTCGTATTCTGTCGAGATGTGCTCCCACATGAGCTTGGAGGCCTTGTGGGAGCTTGCGCAGAGCGTATGCACAACGAGAGCCAAATCCTGCGCACGAATCTGGTCGCTGACCGCGTACTCGACAACGCGCTCAACGAGTGCGTCATGCTGGGCAAAGCTTGCAAGGGTCGCGAGCAGGTCTCGCTTCTCCTCCGCGGCGAGACTCGTCTCGCCCTGCACAAAGCGGTCATTGAGGAGCTCGTAGAGCTCAACTGGTGCCGCCTCGTCTTTTGCAGCAAGCTGGAATACTGCGAGTCGCACATTGGCAGGAATTGGCTTGGCGCTGCCGCCATCAGCCGCATAGTGAGCTTTGGTGAGCGCAACAGCCTTGTCAAACAATGACTCGTCGTTGTCCGGAAGTGCCGACGCCGGCGCTAGCGCAAGTGTCTTGAGGACTGCCACGCGCAGATTGATCTTTGCCATGGACTCCTCGCCCTCTTCCGGGGCAAGGAGAGCAACCTCATCCATGATGGGCTTGCAGCAAGGCACGATGAGCTTGCGCGCAAACTCCTCAAAGAAGGATTCGTCGCGATAAAGTTGCGCAAGACTTTGAAGGCGAAGCGTAAGCTCGCGAAGCACAGCAGGGTCCTTTTCGGTCAGTTTCGGCATGAGCCCGAGAAAGAGACGCAGAGGCACAGCCAGAGGCGAGTAGCCGGACACCGCACAGTAAAAGGCGTCGCGGACTAAACCGAGTCTATCCGTATTGGAAAGGCCCAAATCGCTTGGATCCGACGAGCCAATTGGCGCAGTCGCGTCCTGGCGCGCAGCCATTTGATCAAGGAGACGGGTCCATTGGGACTCGGTATAGCAGACGCGGTAGAAACCACTCATGTCAGCGTTGAGATTGAACCACTGACCAGCCTTGTCGAGTGCAGTGAGCTCGGCGGATAGACTCGCCCACGCGTCGGGCGAGTCGAGAGTCTTTCGCGTTTGGGCTGTTTCGCCACCTGCTCGGATCTTCATGGGAACGATCCAGCGAGCGTCATCAGCGCTGGCGCTCTTTGTGGGGCTGTACAAAAAACGCTCTTGATGCGCTTGGATGGACCCCTCCTTCTCTGTAAGAATCACTACGGGGTAGCCTTCCGCAGTCGTCCAGGCATCCATGAGAGAGGTGATCTCGCCGCTGGCCACGGTGTCTGCGTTGGCCTCCTCGATGCATGTGAGGAGGTCGCTAAGTTCGGCGTTCTCATAGGCGTGACGCTCGAGGTACTTGCGGATGCCCTGCATGAAAACGTCATGGCCCAGGAAAGATTCAAGCATTCGAATGATTGAGGNGCAGCGGGTAGTCGACGCCGTATTCATGCTCGTAAAAGTCAAGAGCCTTGCACGCAACGTCGAGGGCAAATTGCCCCTCGCGCGAACGTCCCAGGGGGACGTACACGGAGCCGAGGACGCCGCGCTGACTGTAGCCCGTAACGACATCAAACTCGCCGACGACGATTGCGAGCAAATACGTGCTCATTTTGGGCGTTGGCGCAAAGCGCCAGAGCTTGGTTCCGGCCTCTTGTACAGTGTTGGTCTCCACAACGGGGGTGTTGCTAATACAGAGTCGATCGGCCGGAGCCGTGACCGTGAGTTCGAAGACG
Organism: Aurantiochytrium sp. KH105; assembly: GCA_003116975.1. NCBI lineage: Eukaryota > Bigyra > Thraustochytrida > Thraustochytriidae > Aurantiochytrium > Aurantiochytrium sp. KH105. The sequence continues at coordinate 123,772 of BGKB01000170.1, forward strand.
GCCTTGAGGGCTGGATCGTCAAAGCAAGGGAAGGCTCTGCGCGCATCGGTGGCTTCAAACTGAGTGACGGCCATGCAACGGCGCTCTCCCGAGCTTGTCGAATAGAAGGAGCGGTACAAGCCTGCGAGGCAGTCGGTGAGCTTGCCCTCGAACGCAATCGTGACGTGCGTCGGGCTCTGCGAGGCAATGTCGTCTTCGAACCGAAAAGAGACGATTTCCTGACTTGCATCGATGCTCGTTTCCACAGAGGTCTTTTTCGAGCCTTCGATGAGAGCCGTGGCCCCACTGGGGAACTCGAGCTCTTTGGCATGGAGAACGAGCAAGGTGCCCGAATCTTCTTGAGCGCGATAGCTCGTGGCAGCCTCCACCTCAATGTCAACGCTTCCGCGGAATTCATACGCTTCAAGGTCAATCGCCACGTTTAGCGTGTATTTTTTCGGCGTGAGCCAGCGCTTGGGGTCGTTATCGAGCCGCATCCTGTCCTCCCCTTTCCCTTTCTTCACTAAAGGTTATGTGCTTCTTGGCCGCCGCTGCCGTTGCTGCCGCTGATTCTGCTGCTACTGCGCCGCCCTGCGCTGCCTTAAGCTTCTGCTGCCGCTGCTGCTGCTGCGTGGTGCAAGATACACTGCGCGAGGCTGGGTAACAGGATTTGCTCGCAAGGATCTCTCGCTTTTTGTCTCTTGCCTTGCCATGCTTCGACTTCTAGTAAATCGAGTATAAGTGATCAACGGCAGGCCCTGCATCTGCCTAGTTGCAGGCCAAGTAGGCAAGCCAGGCAAGAAGGCAATAAGGCAAGCCGCGCGCGGCTGCGAGGTTGTGTGCGAGCAAGCGAGCAAGCGAGCGCGGGAGTGCGTGGTAGGCGACGCACGCAGGCGAGGTCGCGAGGTTGCGAGCGAAGGTAGCCAAGGTCGATCCTGAGAACGCTCCATTGTGGGGCAGAGCGACGCAAAAAAGGAGAGAGTCCTTGGATAGATAAATGGCGGAGCAGCACCCCAAACTCCTTGTCCGCACGGTGGGGCGCGCGTTCTACGATGACGATGTGGTAATGGTGCTGGACGCGCTGACACGCGACCCTTACCTTATCGATTTCGAGAAAGCTGGACGATCTCCTTTGGAGGAGAAATTCGGGCTGCAGTCAAAGCAGGTGCGGCGCTCGCTCATGGTGCTTTATGAGGACTGCTTGATCGAAAAGTACGTGCGAAAATGGCGTGCTCCCGACGCGCCAAAAGGAACCCGACGCAGAAACCACATTTTCTACTACATCAACTACAGTCATTTTGTCAAGCTCGTTCGACTGCGACTACATTTTATGCGAAAGTTGATCGATCAGAAGGAGGGCGAGCAGACCACCTCCAGGGCCATGTATGTGTGCCCGCGGTGTAAAATTGAGTACGATTTGCTTACGGCAGTGGCTTGTCAGGATGAGGAGACGGGTATGTTCTTTTGTCAGCGATGCAAGGATGACCTCGACGAGCACGTTTTGCTCGAGGAAATTGGGTCTTCCTCCTCCTCCTCCTCCTCCTCCTCATCCGCGTCTTTGTCAGCACTAAACCCACCGTCGATAAAGTCTGAACCAGGAAGCGGAAAAGCCAATGGAGGAGGAGGAGGACAGCCGTCCAAAGCAAAGTCATTGCGAGAAAAACGCGACGAGCAAATGAAAGAGGAGCCCGGACTCCGTCTTGGTATCGAAGACATTCTGGTTCGCATTGACAATTTCCCGGTGCCGCCACCTCACAATCATCCCAGTGACCATCTTGATAATGCAGAAGATGCCTATCGGGAAAAGGTTGAAGAGGAAAAGTACGGTCCGGGTGCAGGGGGTCGCGGTGCTTCGCGCCAGGGCCTCAGCTTTAATGAGGCCGGTCAAGCGGTGCGCGTGCAAATTATCTCCTATCCTGATGCAGATGACCTTACAGACGGCCAGCCGAGCGACGCGGTCGATGTCGTGGAGGAAGAGGTCTCAGGAGGACAGCTCCCTGCCTGGATGCAAACAGACGTTTCCGGAAATGTATCTTCGAATGCAATTCAGGACGCCAAGGAGAGGCAACAGAAGCGCGGCCGTTTGGGCGGCGCCTCTGTTGGCGGGGTTGGAAATGGGCTCGGTGGCGCTGCCGCTTTGCTCGAGCGCCAAGAGGGCAATCGCTCAAGCTCCCTTGACCTTGAGCCATTTCCTAAGCTGCGACGCACCGAGAGCGAGCAGCATTTGGATTCGGTCCGCGAGCAGACTCTTCAGGAGACACGAGTTACTGTGCGAGGCGTTAGCAAACCGCTGAGTGAAATCACCGAGCAAGATGAAAACAAAATGACCAAGAGTGAGTATGCCGACTATTTGGACAAGTGGGAAAAGGTGGCGCGATGGGATGGGACTCGTCGACCGAGCGACATCACGGACGAGGATGAGGCCAGCGACGAGGCTATCGCCATGGACTTCTTCTAATCGCTCATCTTTCTAATATATAGCGTCGCGAGCTTTTCGATAAGGGCTGAGCTGGTCTCTTCGCGGTGCTACAATTTGTTCATTCATTTTCGTGGAGTGTCACGTTTGGCTCGCAGTTGGGCTGGTCATGCGTCGACACGCTTAGCCACGCGTCAACGCGCTTTGTCCGATCAAACTTTTGATTGTGAGATGAATCACAGACGAGAGGATCGTCTGATTCGCATCTTTCGGCCTCGCTCGCAGATCCGCCTTTACGTTCTGAATTTGAAATCTTATTTTTCAACTCATCATCATTGAAATGTACTCTGTGTAGTTGAAGAGTCCGTTCGAGTCTGTCTCAAGCTGACGAAGGAGCTCCTGGACCTGATCCTTATTGACACGATCTGAGCAATAGTCGAGCAAGACACGCTCCAAGCACTCAGGTTTAATAAGGCCTGGCGTGGCGTCGCCTGCAAAAAAGGAAAAGGCATTGCGCACCTGGTCTGGCGTGTAGGCTGCCTTGACACGTCGCGACATGACGGCAACGAATTCCTCGAAATCGATCTCTGTTGTGCAACTTGGCGTCAGCTCCTCTTCCTTTCTCAATTTTGACATAGAAAAAAAAAACATCCACAAGCAACGCTCGTGCTCTCTCTCTCTTTCTCTCTCTCTCTCCTCTTCCGTCTCTGCCCCCCTTTGAGCTTCTCCCTTTTTCTCACTTACCTCCATTACTATCTTGATCAATCTCGTTGATCATGAGGTCGATTTCTTCCTGACTGGCATTGATGCCGAGTGTGTCCATGAGATCGCCAAGCTCGGAATTGCTAATGGATCCGCCACCGTCTCGGTCGACTAGATTGAAGATCTCGCGATATTCAGCGAGTTCTTCCTCGCTGAGGTCTTCGGCACTGCGTACAGTAAAAGGCGAACTCTCGAGGCTGGAGAGAATACCCGTTTCGGCCGCGGCCTCGCCATCCGCTTCTGTGCGTTGCTCGTCTTCGCCCTCGCGCTCAGCGTCTACCGTACCATCAGGCATGTTTGGTTCCCTGGCCCACAAGCTTGCCAAAGACAGCCGCAGCCTTGTGCGCGCTCCGAGCGCTTTCTCGAACCCTGCGCAGCGCGCCTTCACAGCGCACGTGCGGACGCTGTTGCGCCGGTGCGCTGGTGCCCTCGCTCCTCCCAAACGAAGGAGTCGCGGGCAGGACGTTCTGTAGTCTGCGGGGCGAATGGTCCCGATGAACGTCACGCTCGTCGCACAGCCCGGCAGCGCTTTCCGAGAGCCTCTGCGCTGAGGCTGCGAATGTTGAACGGATAACCTGCGGCCCGCGACGTCGACTCGGCGAGTGAAAATGCGTTGCGCTCTCTCCACCAAAACGCGTTGCGCTGGCTCCTGGACTCTTCGTCGCCTTCACGTTTGTTTGCCTTTTCAGCACGTCCGTCTCTCAATCACACAGTGTGGCAGCGGCAGCCAAGCAAAGTCCATTGCGAGACGCCTCGCAGCTCGGAGAGACGATCGATCGTCGCGGCGAAGCGCAGAGGCCGGCGACCCCGCGCGAGGGTTGCGCGACGCTGCGGCGCGACGCGCGGAGATCCGCAGCTGTCGCTCGCCCCGAAGCGAACGAAGCCCCCGCGCAAGCCCGGCAGCAGTGGCAGCAGAAGCAGCCCGGCCCTTCGAGTCGCCCTTGGACTCGAGGTCGGCGAGGTGACGACGCTCCACGAATACGGCACGATGCTGGAGGGCGAGCAGCGGGCGCAGGCGCGCGGGCGGGCCTCCACGGAGGGAGACGCGCTCTTAACAGAGGATGCGGCGCAGCGACGGCACTTGATAAGCGGCGTGAGCCCTCTCGAGATGGACCAAGACTGTGAGCCGACGACGCCTGGGCCAGGTGGCGGCGGGGCTGGCACGAAGACAGCCCGAGGCCACGCGCGAAGTTTGCTCTCCCTTGGCTACGATCTGCGGCTGCAGCTGCTGAGCGCCGGAATTTACGCATATATTGCCTCAAGCAAGGCTGTGACGTTTTTGCCGTTCATTCGGACATCGATTGAGTGCGAGAGCGATCAACCTGCAGTGGATCGCCATAGCTCGCACTGGAGCGGGTCCACAGCATGCACAGACCTCGGCCTCGTGGCGCGAGACGCGCAATATATGAAGGGCTGGGCAGAGGGTCTCGACCAGGGCTTCCACTGCGTCGCTCTGCCCTTGCTCGGGCATGCGATTGACTGTTATGGGCGGCGCTGGGGTGTTCTTGTGGGCATGCTGGGTGTCTTTGCACAATGCGCCTTTTTCTTTGTTGCTGCATCATTCGGTGCCGGCAATCTTGCGGATGCCCTCATCATCATGGGCTCCATCGTGCAGGGTTTGACGGGGATTTACATGGCAGCGGTGAACGCTTCGCTGCGGGACACCCAGCTTGCTGCTTCGAAGGCAAATGATGAAGGCTCGGAGGCGCACGCTTTTGGTGCTCTGCAGCTGACGCAAGGGTCCTTTGCAGCACTGGCAGTGGCTGTCGTCACAGGAGGCGTAATTGCGCAGAACCTTGAGTCGTACACAAGTGTTTGGTTCGGGTACGCAATGCTTGCGGCTGTGTCCAGCGTGGCCCTGTACATGGGCTTCCCTGAGACGCTCGCGGAGCGGCAGACGTGGCAGTGGCACAAAGCGAGTCCTCTTCGCCTTGTGGATCTGGTGTGGGTAGATTCCTCTCAGCGTTGGGTGGCTGTCATGATGTTCTTCCTTGTATTCTCGCTGAGCTCGCATGCCACGCTGCAAGCATTCACGATTGCCACCTATCATTGGTCTCAAACCAAGTCGACGGTGGCGCTCATGCCTCTGGCGCCTATAGTTCTGCTAAGCATGGGTGCGGCCCTCTTTATCGTCCCTCGATTTTCTCCTCAAAATGTGCTCATGGGCACATTTGTCTTTCTCGACGTGGCGTCGGTCCTCTTTTGTTTTGCCGGTGTTGGGCCGATCTTTGTATTTGTGGGCGCTGGCTTCTTGCTCGCCACGGCAGGAGCTATTCCTACGATTATGCAGATTATTGCTAGTTTGGCTGGTCCAGACGAGGTCGGCCAATTCCTTGCCAACATGGGTGCGATCTCGCTGGCTGCTGTGGCCCTCGGTAATGTGTTCTTTGGCTTTGTCTTTCGCACCTTTCCAAAAGTCCCGGAGCTCTCTTTTCTTCTCGCTGCTCCGTTCATGTTTATCGCAACGTACTGTGCTCTCAAGGCCAAACGGGTGTTTGACGATCTTGACGAGAGGCGGCGTGACCAAGTGCCTTTGGGCAATGGCGAGGGAGTTTCTCCGTAACACTAGACATGCATTTATTGTGTTTTATGTACTCCAGCTTCTTTACCCTTTTACTTTTTCTTGGATCCCATGATGGTAGCCTCGTTGCTGGCCTTATCCTCGTCTTTGATGTCTCACTCGGCGGACGAGTGCCATCCCATCGCGCCACCTTTATCTTTTCTTTTTTCCATTTGGAGCAAGCAAGGTTTACCTCATTCTTCCTCTCCGAGAAACAAGACCATCTGGCCCGTCGTGCCACGTTGCGTTTCGTCTGACTGACTGGCGCAGCTACATGGGCTTGACTAACCCAACCTACTGTAAGCCCAAGGCTGAGCCCTGCAGACTGTCACCAGTCCCAATCTGCAGTGGCAGCTGTGTGCTGTCTCGCCCCTTTTGCCTTCTGTTGCCTTTTGCCTTTCTGGAGGCTTCTGCTCTGCTCTGCTCTGCTCTGCTCTGCTCTACGGCTGCTCCATCGCTCAGTAGAATCAAAAATAGCCGCCGCCACCTGGCCGCTACGCCGCCACGTCTGCCGGCCCCCACCGCGCCGCTGTAGGCCTGAGATATCGCGGAGCACGCCTTCGCGCGCGCGCGCCCCGTGGTCGCCTCGTCGCCTTGCCGCAGCCGCGACCGCGCTACGCGGCGAAAGGCGGAGACGGCCAAAACAATGACGACGACGACGACAGCGCCGCCGCGAGGATGGCGCGCAGTGCTGGCGCTCGCGGCCGCGCTCGTGGTGTGCCTGAGCGCATGCGTCCAGGTCGCCGCGGGCGAATCCGCGTCGAGTGGCTTCGACGTGCTTGGCTACGTGAAGGGCGACTCGCCAGAACTGTCTTCGACGTCGCTCCTCGTGGATGGCAAGACCGTGGGTGTGGTGCGCAAGGACGGGAGCTTTGTTTTGCGCGACATTCCCGCCGGAACGTATTCGCTCGAGGTGGGATCAACAACGTATTCGTACCCGCTGTATCTTTTGAATGTGGGGGAGTCTGGCCGTATCAGCGCTCAGTTCTGGGTTGGCAAGAAGCGCAGAGAGCTGCAGCACCCTCTGCGTCTCGAGCCCTATGGTGAGCAAAACTACTTTGAGCCTCGCAAGACTATCAGCATTGGTTCCCTTTTTATGAACCCAATGCTTCTCATGATGGCAGCCATGATGGGATTCATGTTCCTGGTTCCCAAATTGCAAGAGGGCATGGACCCGGAAGAACTCAAGAAGATGCAAGAGGACATGCGCAAGCAGCAGCTTGATCAGCCAGACCCGCAGAAGCTGCTTGGGTCCATGTTCGGAGGTGGATCTTCGGCTGCGGACGATTCTGATTCCGATTAGATAGCTTGCTTATCTGCTTTGGGCCCACCCGATGGACGTGTCTTGTATTTCAAGTCACGTCCCACGCTTTGTCTTCACTCGCATACCTTCCATCTAAGAGCTTTATGCTCAAGCTCAAGCTCAGACTTGAGCTCAGGTAACGCAGAATGGACTCCGCTGTTTCCTTTCTTGCGAGATAATGACAAGGTTTATCAATGTAGGGCATGTCACTGTCGATCTATCAATCGATCGATTGACTGATCGGTCGCTGAAAGGGAAACAATTCACGTCGTAGCGCCTATCGCACAAGCAAAATCTGTCTCTTCTTTTTTTTCCTTTTTTCTGTTTCCATCTAAGATGTAGTATACAACATTCAAAGTTTGTCCTTGGTTATTTCTCCAGGTGAAAGTCACAATGTTCTTATAGAAGAACATATGAATGGACCGAAGGAGCATGATGCTTCGTCAAGGCGCATACGCCCCTCCCCCGCCTCTTCCCCCTTCTCTTTCAACACCCACCAAGGGCGCCTCGAAGGGGGGTCAAGCGGTTGCTCACTTGTCGTCGCGCTCATTCATTGCGTAAAAGGCAGACTGCGGAAGCTCAACATTGCCGACAGACTTCATCTTCTTCTTGCCTGCCTTTTGCTTTTCGAGAAGTTTGCGCTTGCGCGACATATCGCCTCCGCCGACAGTCTTGCCAGACTTGGTAAGCACATCTTTGCGAAACGGCGGAATGCGCTCGCGCGCGATAATTTTGGGTCCACTAGCGGCCTGAATGACAATTTCAAACTGCTGACGCGCAATCACCGACCGTAGCTTTTGTGCGACGGCTCGACCACGACGAGCAGCCACGGAACGATGTGCAACGAAGGCAAGCGCGTCCACGGCATTACCGTTGACGAGAATATCTACCTTGGTGATATCTGCGACCCGAGGCGGGGCCTCCTCATACTCGAGAGAGGCAAATCCGCTTGTGACGGTTTTGAGAACATCGTGGAGGTCGACAATGACCTCCTGCCACGGAACATCGTGCTTGATTACGACCCGCGTCTCGTCCATGTGATCCACTCGTGTCTGAACACCGCGACGTTCCTTGAAGACACGAAAGATCTCGCCCATGTACTCGATGGGAGCAATAACGGTGGTGTGGGCCATGGGTTCCAAATACTGTTCAACCATTTCCTTGGGAGGCAACTGCGCAGGGATATCCGCACGAACACGCTCGTCCGTGCCCCGCATATCAGCCCAATATGGCACTGCCGGGGCTGTGGCGATAATTTCCGTGCCAAACTCATCCTCAAGACGCTGAAAGAAAACCTCCATGTGAAGCTTGCCGAGAAAACCCATGAGGAAACCATTGCCAAGAGCTCCGCTTGTCTCGGGTCGCATCGCCACGCTCGAGTCGTTCAGAAGAAGGCGTTCGAGCGATTTGCGCAGCTCGTCAAAGTCGCCGCCATCAAGTGGAAAAATACTCGCATACACTTTGGGTGTGGACCGTACCTTGCGAGCTTCGAGGGTTTCTTCGTCCTGAGTGAGACCGTCGAGGTGGTCAGAAATTGCGTCGCCCACTCGTGCCAAGGAGCTGTCTTTGATGTTGCCAAACATGAAGCCTACCTGGCCTTGGCGCAGCGCTGAACAGACCATGGGTTGGGGGACCAGCATGCCAACCTCTTGGACCTGGAAGCCTTGTGAGCGCTTTTGCCCAAGAGCCTGTGAGTCAGTGAAAAATTCCTGGCCCACTTGCAGAGTGCCCTTTTCCACGTAGACGAGGCAAACCACGCCCATGTAGCGATCGTACCAACTGTCAAAGATGAGCCCGCTCATTGTGTGTTTCGCGACAGGAGGAGAGGCCGCATTTTCTTCGGCCGTTATTGCCTGCAGGGGCAGCGCTTGTGCGTCTGGAGGGGGCGGTAGGCGCTTAATGACGGCGGGCAAGATCTCGTCGCAGCCCTCTCCCGTTTTGGCACTGGTCCAGATCACTTCGTCTTCGGGTATGCCGAAAACCTGCTCGATTTGCTCGAGCGAAGTGGCGGGATCCGAATGACTGAGGTCAAGCTTAGTGAGCACGGGAATAATTTGTAGTCCTGCGTCGCGCGCAAGGTTGTAATTCGCGAGTGTTTGCGCCTGCACGCCTTGCGTAGAATCCACGAGGAGAAGGGCGCCTTGGCAGGCCTGCAGGCTTCGCTTGACCTCATAGTCAAAGTCAACGTGGCCCGGAGTGTCGACAAGATTAAGAAGATGGTCGTCGAAAACCATTGAGGCTGTTCGTGCCTTGACGGTGATCCCTCGCTCGCGTTCAACCTTGAGATCATCGAGCACCTGGCGCTCGCCGCCCTCGGCAAGTTCGAGATTGCCAGCGATCTCTAAGAGCTTGTCTGCGAGAGAAGACTTGCCATGATCTACGTGGGCGGCAATGACGAAATTGCGCATGCGCTCGCGTGGGATGCTCGCAGCCTGATCCACCACCGAGATCACTTCCTTTGGCCCCTTCGAGGACGACGAGCTCGAGGCCATGCGGACGTGTCTCGGCAGCAGGCGCTCCGACATCTCCGCTGCGACGCAGGTGACCCACGCCTTTTCGAGACATCGGGCTCGCATCTGAGCTGTCCAGGCGCGCATTATCGCATACGTATACTCCACGTCAACGTGCTGCGCCACGTCGCTGCAGCCAGCAGCAGCCAGTCGACCAGCCACCCAGCCAGCAAGCTAACTTTGTCCTCATCAGAGGTGGTAGGCAGTAAGACAGGCTGGTATTTGAGCGAGCGCTCTGCGTGCACTCGCCGGCTCCTTCTTTGCCAATGCCGGCGAGACGCGCTGTCTCCATGCTCATAACTTTTGTCTGCATCCGCCGATCCACCACCGCAGACATGCTACAGGTTGAGCAAAGCGTGGTCCCCGATTGATGATGCGGACCTTCCTTGGTGCTGGGATGATGGCTGGGCTGAGAACAATAGTCACAGCCCCAAGCCATCGAACACAGCGGGCAGAGCGCCGCTGACCAGCCGAGCGGTCGGCAATTGACGTGAATAAGGGCTCGCGACTTGATAAAGACGTGCAGCGTTGGGTGTAGCTTACCTGGCTGTTGTGCGATGCAATACGAATAACCTCCTTGCGCCACGCGGACGTGGAGATGCAGCGGCTCCCATACTCGTAAAGCCCGAAGCGGGACAAAGCGAGTCTGGCACTTTTTGTTTGGCCCGGAACGGGACGCTTCCTCGCTCGGCCATCTTTCGACTAACAGAGTCGAATACTCTCACGCTGCTCGACAGCTACGCGGAAAAGCGAAATAGAAATGTCGCCAGCCAGCAGCATGGTCATTTCACAGTCAAATGTTGCTAGTGAATCCTCGAGTCATTCTAAAAGCCTGCGAGAGATCAGTCTGAAGCCTGCAAGCGAACAGTTTTGAACATCTCTGCCTATGCTGACTGCCGTTGATCCAGCCGCCAGTTTTTTTGGGGGGTGGGTGGGGGGGGGGGACTGCCAGCGATCAGTTCTCTTTGAACTCGGGGCTGACTCACTGTCAGAGCATACAAGCGATCCGTTCATGTGCAGTGTAGACGCATTCGCCAACTTGCAATTTCCATGACGTAGGCTCCCAGTACGACAAGAATCATGGAGAAACATCTTGTCATGAAAAGACAAATGGGGTCGGCTCGGCCCGGCTTGCATGCCGTGATGGGAAAAACATACGGCCGCGGCCCCAAATACAGCCGAAAGTACGAGGCCAAAGCGTGGGCGCTCGTGCGTTTTCATGCAGCCTGCGACTGTCTTGCGCCAGGGACGGATCCCTTGCGGCCGATTGCAAATGGTGTTGCGTTCCTGCGAAAGGGGGACGATTCGGCCGCTCGAGCAAAACGAAGAGGTCCCATATCCCCACAGTGGGCCGCAAGACTACAATTTTCCCCTTATTTTCACACCATTGGACAATCCGGCAGGCTGGTTGGCCCGTTGGCTGGCTGGCAAGGGAGCTCCGGGGTCCCTGGGGCTTGCAGACGTTCAGAACCGATGGGCGACGTTTGCCCTCCCTCCCTCCCTCCCCCTTTCTCTCTCCCCTTCCCGCCGCATGAATCCCAAGCGCAAACAGGTGGGGCGTCGAGGCGAGGCTTGGCTTGGGCGACGACAACGCAAATGAGTCCGCTTTGACCGACCTGCCGCGCGCTACAGTTGACAGACAACGTGTTACTAGGCGGCTGCGGCGCGGGATCAGACGCGAAGCACTGCAGAGCGACTGTGCTGTGTCGAACAGGCTTGGGACAGCTTTCCCAATGTCTGTCTGCTGAGAGCCTTGTCTTATGGCATTGTCCGTCCGTCATCGTGCCATCACTGCCTTGGTTTGCTCTTTGCATGGGGATGAGAAGGATTGGCCCCTCGGGGAGTGTGCCTGCCTTCCACTCCCTGTCTGGAATGGCACGCAGCGCACGAGGAACCTGCCAGCGCGAAAGCTTGCGAGCTCACACAAACACCCGACAAGGAACAAGAAAAGGGCATCAGCTAGCGTTGACAATGAGCACTGCGAAGAGTTTTTTGAGTGAAAAAGAGTGCGGGTTCTCCGCTCGAGTCCGCGAATGGGTGCCCCGTCAACTCCGCCGACCCACGTTGCTCCGTAGGGACGGAAGATGTCGACTCTGGCCAAGGGCAAGAACTCACCATGGCCGTGGAGTACGTGGACAATAAACCCTAGTTGTGCACTAAAGGCCAATTGCCCCACCATCACGGGCGGATAAAAACACAATGGACGCTGTTGGAGCCTTGGGACTTGGCAAAAAAAAGTGCGACGCGCGGAACATCAAAGGAACGCGCATGACGCAGGTCTCAAAAGCTTGTTGCCTTGAAACGTGGTGCTTGGACCAGACACGGGATTGAACTGAAATATTCTGGACTGAAACGTCCAAAGGCTCCACAACGAGCAGGATTTTCTGGGCTGAGCAGCTCTTGGACCTCCGGCGGCATCCTCGGGAATCCAGGCCCGAAGTCCCGTGGTGTTACGACGCGATCGCCCCAAGTCCCATTGGGGTCAGCCGCCCGGACTCCTCTCATCTGGCCGCACACGCTGCCAGCTGTACATCGTAAAGGAGAGAGCCCTTGGAGGCAATCCCAAATTCTCAGTGTTGAATTTGGAGGGGGGAGGGTTGCGTGCCACCGTGGTCCAGGTGTGTTTGCGTTGCGTCTCCACTCGTAGAAAGGGTTCGCCGTGCAGATTAGGATCAAATGAGGTGGGTTTCGAGACCCGTTCCGAGCACCAGCGGCCATGCGGACTGCGTCGTGATCGACGGCGAGAACAACGACGTCGATGAGGTGTCCCCGGGGCCACTGATGCGCAAAAAGTACTCGCTGGAACGTCGCTGGATGTTGGGCGCTGTGCTTCATGATCAGGACTCCATTTGCGGCTCGAGCGAGGAGCTCGTGTGGCTCAAGCTCAAGAACGGCAACGTGGTTGCCGCCCGAATCTCGGATGTTTTGCACGCAAATCATAGCGCAGACGTAAGGTCTTGCACGGACCTTGCGACGCTGGAGCATCTCCACCTCCCTGCCGCCACGCGCGCGTTGCAAGAGGCGAGTGCCCAAGGCACGCGCGCCATTTTTGCGGGCGACACGCTGGTGTACCTTGCAAGTAACGAAACGTGCAGCAACAAGAAAGGAAAGGGGCTCTTGGCCACGCTCGAGCGAAGTGGACCCATTCTCGAATATGCTGATGCAGTGCGAATGACCATGCATGCAAAGCAGGAAAATCAGATCATTCTCGTGACGGGCCCCTCTGGCACCGGAAAGACCAAGGCTGCCGAAGAGCTTGCACGTGCGCTAATGACGGGAAATTCCTGCTTGCGTCGAGGAACCACTGCGGCCTGCAGGGTGATGCAAGTGTTTACATCTTCGATGGATGCTCGGGGATCGTTGCGGTCGCGAGCGCTCGTAACAGCTGAAATTAGCTATGCTTCGACCGGGGATTCTCTGTCGCGCGCGCCATGTGCGTCGCAGGTGAGTGCAGTATTTTTTGAGCCCTGGCGAGCGACAACTTGCATTCCAGAGGAGAGTCTGGCCGTCTTACGGCTGATGAGCACCAGTCTGGATGCGGATTCTTGTGCTCGCCTCGGCCTGGAGCCGTCTTTACAGTGCAGCATTGACGCCACAAGTCAAAAGGAGTCGGACTTGATGGCACATTTGATGGAGGATATGGAGACTGCGGGTCTTGACGTGGCTGACCGTCTGCACATTTTTTCAACACTGGCTGCTGTCCTCCATTTGGGCAAGCTTTCCTTTATCCAGCGTAGTGACGGCCGCGTTGTCGTTGCGGCGCCTCGACGAGGGCTTCGCGGGCGGACTCGTCCACGCTCAACCGGATCGAGTTTTTTGTTGAGGAGAAGCACCAGCAGTTCTTCCTTCAAGTGGCAGGCTCCGATGCAGGAGGACAAGGGCAAAGTGAGCCCAGGCATTCCAATGAGTGGGCCATCAAAGGCTTCTCATGCTTCCCTTTTGCCACCTGCGGCGTTGTCCAGCAGCACCAGCAGCACCAGCACCAGCACCAGCACCAGCACCAGCACCAGCAGCGGCAGCGGCAGCGGCAGCGGCGTAGACTTTGGTTCATCGGGCCTCAGCAAGGTGCACTCTGAGAGCGCCAAGGGCCAAATGTCATCGATACTGATGCTGAAAAGGCATTCGCGCAGCTCGCGGGGACCGTGGACGGAAAATTTACTACCACAGCGCAAGGTGACTCAAAATGGTCATGCACTGGTGCTCCGAGAATCCGAACCTATTCTACGACGCCACGGGAGTGGTCCACTGCGGCGCCGACCTACCGGTCTGGGGGGGCATCAGTCTGCCGAAGACGTTCTCGTCGCTGGTGGTGAACGAAGGCTTTCCGCCCTAGGTCAGTTGCAGGGAACCCCATTGGAGAAGGCAGCCTTTTTGCTGGGCCTCGAGACGGCGGTACTTGAGGACGCGCTCTGTGTGGGCACAAAGGACCCTGCAATGGGTGAGCACAAGGCGCGAGCTCTGGCCAGGTCCGTGTTTTGGGGCGTCTTGCGCTGGGTGGAGGAGCGCGTCAACCAAAAGCTGGGCGAGCTCGAACCGCTCACCAATGGCACGCGCTCTGTAACCATTGTGGATTGTCTTCCTGCTGCTGCTGATCGTGAGCACGGCGGAATTGACGAATCGCGACCCTTTGAGAATACGTTGGCTGATGCGGTGGGCGTCGCAATCGAGCACGATATTTTTGATCACGCGGTGCTGGGCAAGACGGCGCATGGAACATCTTACCCCATGGAAGTATTGTTTGGAAGCATTGCTGGCGGCGGTCTCTTGGCAAGACTCGAGGACGAATTTGCGGATACGGCAAACTATCGCGGGCACACGGGTCACGGTGAAAGAGTTTCGGCAAGCAGTTCTCGAGAAGCGGAGCATGAGATGATGTCGCGCACCGCTTCGATGTCAATGTCTTCGGCATCGACCGAGGCCTCATCGTCGTCGATGTCATCTTTGCTTGGCCTCCACCGCCAGGAAGATTTTCTTGACCACGTGGAGTTTCAGGAGCATCGCATTTCGGGGCCTGAGAATGCGTATGTTGCTGCGCATGAGGGCGACTTTGCAGAGAAGAATCAGCTTGGACACTGGCAGTCGCTCTTGGCCAAGAGCGCGCAGCAGTTCACCAAGGAGCTGCGTCTTCCTGAAAAGTCTCAAGTCGTGACGCTCTATCGACGGGATGTGGGTAGGCTCGTGTCGTGGCTCATGGACTATGACGTGAATGTTCATTTTGTGCGCTGCATTCGAGCAGAGGATTCCAAGCTTGCGGCAACGGAGGCCCTTTTCATGAAGAAAAAGTCCAGCGCGTTTGAGGTCGGCTCCTGCTGCCTGCAGGGTGTCATGAAGCAAGTAGCGGACAGCAAGCTCGTGGAAGTGGCGCGAAAACACCGCGCTGGGCGCTTTCTCCACTCCGTTTCCGTGCAGTCGATCTTGCAGCCATACCGAGCTCACTTGCCACTGGCGGACCTCCGCCGTGATTCTCAGACCGTAGTGGAGGGGATCCTTTATGCACTTGGCATGGACAAGGCCTTTATCCAGATTGGTCCAAAAGATGCGGCTTACAGCTGTCGATCCATCCACACGATGCAATCGCTGCTGCGGCCAAGCGAAGAGCAATTGGCGCAGATGAGGGCCGCGCGGATACGCGCGTCTTGGCGAAGCTGCCTGGCTGTCGCGAGGGCGTGCTCACACTTTTTGACAATGTTCAAAGCAAGCAGACAGCGGAGCGAGGCCGCAACGACGATCAATCGGCTGGCACGTCGCGTGGCACGTTCCGAGATTATGCTACGGCGCGTGCAGGCTGCGAGGGTCATTCAACGCTCGCTGCGTCGTTTTCGAGCCTGCAAGCACGCTCGAGCCCATCTGAATGAGCTTCGCACGTTTGCACGCGTCAAGGCTGCGAAGCGAGCCATTCGCGTGCGCGCGCGAGAGACAGCACTTTTCCTACGGCGTCGGTCGTCCTCTTCCGGTTCCACTTCACAATAGTCTTGCGTATATTATTTCGTACACTTTTTGTCTTTTCGTCTCGAGAGCAGCTTGAGCTTGATACCTCCTTTTCTTTTTGAAGTAGACGGAGGAGGTAGATCATGTCAAGCAATGAAGTGTTTTTTTGCATTTCCGGAAATAAAAAATGATGATGTTCATGTCTTGCTTGATGTTTTCGAGAATGGTTTGGATCTCGTCTCAGCTTTGTAGAAAGATAATCACCAAAGAAGCGCTCGACGCTGATATCCAATTCACACGAGGATAAGACTCGTCCCTTTTTGTTTTGGGCGAAAGCCAACGAGTTGCTTTTTCGACTGCTGCATGCGTCTCATGCTTCTTGAAATGGGACATGTTGCCATGCGAGACAGCGCTGCTTCCCCCCCCCTGTCTTCCTCTATAGAATTCCTGCTCTTTCTCTCCACAATTGGGTTGGACCTATCGCCATTTCTGCAACAGTAGGAGTCAGCCCTCCCCCCAAAAAAAGCAACTTTTACTTGGATTGTGTGATCACGTTCTCCTGCTCCACTTGTTTTCAAACCACCACCCAGAAAAACCGGATTTCTTGACGTGGTAGGCCAGCGATACCTGCATTGGCTCACTAACTGTAAGCCCTTGGCGACTCGAACTTGAGAAGCACACTCGTAACCGTCACTGTTGAGACCGTTCTCAAAAGTTGAGAGCGCTCCCAGTCACCCCACTTTCTTTCATTCTAGAGTCAATCAGACATCGATCCGCGAGACGGCGACAGGGACTCGGCTGTGGCGCGCGCGTGGCAGACCCGAGGGGACGAGGCGCTTGGCCCCAAGCCGGTCGTGGGGCGCGAGACACGTACCGCTCGCCGCGTGCGCGTGGACCTTGCCGCCATCGGGGACCCAAGGTTTGCCCGGCTTGTGACCGTGTGTAAGCAAGAGCAAGAAAGAGCAAGCAAGAGCAAGCAAAAGCAAGTAAAAGCAAGCAAGCCCTCCCTCCCTCCCTCCCCTCGCGCTTGGTTGAGCCTGGCGGAGACGCTGCACGGGCACGGTCTGAGCGCGCGCGGCGGGCTGACGAGTTCCCGAGCCGCAACGCTGGCAATCAGGCAGGCTCAGGAGGCCCTGGGAGCGCCTTCGCTGGTTCGTTCGTTGCTTGCTTGCTTGCTTGCTTGCTTGACTGGTTCGTTCGTCGGAGCTGGCTGGCAGCTACCTGCAGCTAGCTGGCTGCCAGTCGGTCAGGCAACGAGCGCATCCTCCGTGCCCGTCGAGGACTGCCGCCGCGGTCGCGCAGCAGCGTCTGCGTGCGTGTGTCCGTCTCTGTCTGTCTTCCTTTCATTCCTCATCGCGAGCCCCTCGTTTCGGGTCTCTTTCGCGTCGCGTCGCGTCGCGTCGTGTCGCGTCGCATCGCAGCTGCAGGGCTGCGTGCTGCTTGCGGAGAGGAGAGGAGGGCGCCGCCGTTCGTTCGGCACGCCAGCCTCGCTGCGCGGCGTCGCCGACCGACCGACCGCAGCGGGACCAGACCGGCCACTCGGCCTCGCTGCTCCTTTTCTCTGCTCTGCTCAGCTCTGCTCTGCTCTGCTCTGCTCTGTGCTTTGGTTGATCTGCTGGCAGCTGCTTCACGGAGGGAGGGAACGCCGCGCCTCGGTTCGTCGTCGTCTCGCTGGCCGCCGCCTCCTCTCCTCTCCTCTCCGCTCCTTGGAGTGCCTTGCCGGCCTCCTCGCCGTTCATCGACCGCGCCGCCGCATCACGCAGCGCGGTGCTTGCTTGCTTGCTTGCTTGCTGGCTGGCTTGCTTGCTCTCTATCTTCTCTCTCCGGGCCGCCGAAAGACTCGAGCCCGTGGCGGCAGAAGGAAGGAAGGAAGGAACTTGGAAGGCCTGAGAGAAAGAAAGAAAGGAAGAAAGGAAGTCAGAAAGGCCGACAGCCGTGACTCGAGCGAGCCCCGCTTGCCTGAGCCTGCGTGCGTGCGTGCGTGCGAGCGTGCGTTGCGTGCGTGCGTGCGAGCCTGGCTGGCTGGCTGGCTGGCTGGCGCGTGTCTCTCTGCTCGCGTTGACGCTGCTGCTGCTGCAGGCCAATCAGGCAAGCTCCACTTCCAGCAAGCAGGCCAGCAAGGAGACAAGCAAAGCGCCTGCGGCCATCGCGGGCGTCCATTTTCGATCTCCGAGTCTCATCTCATCTCTCTCTCTCTCTCATCACACGCGCACTCACACACACGCGGTCTCTCTCCCTCCCTCCTGCCTCCCTCTCCCTGCTTGCGCCTAGTCATTCCATCCGGTCAGCCTCCCCCGGAAAGCAAGGAAGCCAAGGCAAGGCAGGGCAAGCCAAGGCAAGTAGAAGGCGAAACAGGACTTGCAGGACAGTCAATCCGGAGTCCATCCATCCATCAAGCAAGCAAGCAAGCAAGCAAGCAAGCAAGCAAGCCAGCAAGCAAGCCAGCAAGCAACCTATCGCAGTCCCACTGTCTGTCACTCCGTCAGTCAGTCAAGTGGAGTCAGCAGCAGCCAGCCAGGTCCGTGGCGGGCCGCCATCATTCTGATCTAATCTCCCCTCCCTCCCTCTCTGTCTGTCTGTGTCTGGCAATCAAGCAGGGCAGCAGTGTAGCAGCAGGCATCGCAAGCAGCGAGCGCAGGCGAACAAACCTCCAGCCGGCCCGGCCTTTTCTTTCTTTCTTTCTTTCTTTCTTTTTCTTTCTTTCCCTCCCTGTTTCTTCAAGTTGCTTGCTCGCGAGCCAAGCAAGCCAAGGAGCAAACCCAGCCCCGCCGCCGCGAGGGACGGCCGGAGGAGAGGGGACGCGGAGCACAGCTGCGCAGCGCACTCTGCCCGCCCGCCCCCGCGAGCTGCCTGCCTGCCTGCCTGCCTGCCGAGCCCGCGCGAGCGAGCGCTTCGCTTCGCTTCACGAGCGACCGAGGCCGGCTGAGCGACGGCGCTCCAGCAAGCCCAGCAGTCCAGTCCATCCAGTCCGAGTCCAGCAGATCGCTAGCCCGCGTGCCAGAGCGCGTGCTGCTCTGCCCCGCTCCGCTCCGCTCTGCTCTGCTCTGCAGGCAGAGGCAGGCAGAGGCAGGCAGAGGCAGGCAGAGGCAGGCAGGGGCGCGAGCTGCGCAGGGGCGCCGCCGCGGAGCGCCTCCCTGCGACGGTCGACACGAACGAACCGCGGCGGCGGTGGCTCGCGTGCGCGAACATCAATCCCTCCCTCCCTCCCTCCATCATCCATCATCCACGCCAACACTCACTCCTCAGACCAGAGATAGGGAACGCGCCAGCAAAGGAGGAGACGATGCCCCCCGTGGCCGCGACGCGGAGGGCCCGTGCGCGCCTCGGCAGCGCAGCCGTCACAGTGGTCGCGGCGCTCGCTCTGGCGCAGCAAACCCTCGCCGTGGACCCGGCCGACCTCGACTACGGCTACGAAATATGCATGTACGAGCAAGAGTGCACGACCCCGCGCGCAGGCTGGGTCCGCTTCGGCATCGCCGGCGAGTACGTCTATAGCTCCAGCGAGTGGGCCGCAAACTATACCTTTACCTGCGACGAAGACACCTTTGGCAGCGACCCCTTCCCAGGCAGAACCGGCGAGTCTTGCTCCCTGAGCGAGCCGGACGACACACCGTACCCTACCGTCTCCCCGACGGCCTATCCCAGCGTGGCGCCCACGCCCGAGCCTACCCAACGCCCCACGACCAAGCGACCGACGCCTCAGCCCACGCCCCAGCCCACGCCCAAGCCCACGGACCCGCCCACCAACCGGCCAACCGAGGCGCCCGTGGCGCCCGTGGCGTACCCCACGCCCAAACCCACGTACAGACCTACCACGGGGGCCCCGACAACCGCGACCCCGACCACGCTCCGGCCCACGGGATCGCCCACCCAAGACCCAGACGTGGTCTGCCCGCTCAACAAAGATGAGGCTCTCTGCGACGCCATGGACAACCTCTGCGACTGGGACGCCACGACCAGCGCCTGCGTCGCGGCAGGATCCATCGAGGAGACCGCGGCCCCGACCTCGGTCGGCAGCTCCGGGCTTGGCTGGGTCGCCATCCTCGCCACCAACATTGCCATCGTCGGCATTGTGCTCGCGCTCTCGGCTCTCATCTTCATTCACATTCACAGGGACAAACCCGTCATTCAGCTCAGCCAGCTCCTCTTTCTCAAGCTGCTCTGCGTCGGCGGCATCTTCGTCAACACGAGCATCTTCCCCAGCGCCTTTGAGCCCGAGTCCGCGGCGGTCTGCATCGCCCGCAAGTGGTGGTTCGATCTCGCCTTCACCTTTACCATGGCCGTCCTCTTGCTCAAGATCTGGCGCGTCTGGCGCGTCTTTTACGGTCCCGGCGACGCATCCCACATTACCGACATGTTCTTGCTCAAGATCATTGCGCTCCTCGTAGCCATCGACGTTGTCTTGCTCATTCTCTGGACCGCCATCGAGCCCCCCGTCTCATACTTTAACGAGGACATGGGCGCCTACGACTGCGAGTCCACGGGCGTGGGCTACGTCATGCTCATCATCTCGTACATTTTCCTCGGAGCCCTGGTGGTGCTCGGCGTCGTTCTCGCCTTTCGAGTGCGCAACCTAGGCAGCGTGCTCGGCGAGTCGAAGCAGATCTTCTTCATTGTCAACAACGTCCTCGTCTTTGGCATCTTCAACATCATTGTCTCGGTTCTCGCCGAAACCTCGTACGAACTCCGCGTCCTGCTCTTTGCCTTTACCGTCTTTTGGTGCACCGCCGTCGGTCTCGTCGTGCTGCTCTTTGCAAAGTACGAAAAGTTCTCCATGACCCGCGAGGAGATCCTCTTTGCGGCCACCGAAAACAACAAGTCGACTCGCTCCGCCGGCGCCAGCAACAACACGGGACCCGCGGGCACAGACTACAACACTGGAGCCTCGCGGCCTTCGGGGCCCTCGGGGCCTTCGGGAAACACCGGCTTTGTCGCCAAGCAGGAGATCCTCCAGGCCTCCTCGAACAACGCGTCGCGCGCCACTCTGAACCGTCAGGGATCCAAGCACCACTCGCCAGAACGCCCGCAGCAGGACACAGGCTACATTACGCCCCCAGAGGTTGGCTTGTACCCGCGCGGGGAATACGAGGGTGCCGGCAGCCAGCGTTACCTTGGAGGCGCCCGCACCACGCTCGAGCCCCCCGTGGACGAGCGCGACATCTTTGCAACCTATAACACCCGATCATACACGGACAATGCGCGCGCGGTCCATGTGCCCTTTCGCGACAATTCAGAGCGCATGAGTGTCGGCTCTGGAGCTGCCAGCAACTCTTCGAGCCATGCAAGCAACCTGCAACCCCATCCGCAGCACCATCGTCAGCGCAGCAGCGGCGCCGGATCCTCCACGAACAACAGCTCTACGCCGCCGCTGTCCATTTCGCGGCGTAACTCGGACTCCTACTCGCGCGATATTAGCTTGCGCATGGGAGAGCGCTCGCAGGGGGCGGCGTCCTCGTCCACCGCTGCTGGCGGCGGACTCGGCGCAAGCGCGGGAACCTCATTTTCCTTTCCCAACAGCGCTGAGCTCGCATCGCATGCCAAGGCTGCTGCGCCCAAGGCAACCGCGCCCACCTCGCCGCCTCCAGTGGCCTCGGCTTCTTCGTCTGCTGGCGAGGCTAAGACAAGTCGCCCTGCCAACTCCAAGGCGGCCACCGTCATTGCCAATGGCTTCAAAATTGGCGAGGTTGGTAGCTGGGAAGAATACGTCCATCGCGAGACGGGCGAGTCCTTTTGGGTTAGCGTCGAGACGGGCGATATCTCCAGCTCGCCTCCCAAGGAAGTTGATCTGGCCTAATTCGATAGAATGCTTCGTTGGGACAGAATGCAAGGGAGATTGAGAGGGGCTCAAGGGAGAGAGGGCGGGAAATTCCCATTTCATTCTGCAATTGGTTCGCTCGACGACCGCATTGATTTACCTACCACCACGTTCAGTTCCATCCTCCATTAGTCAACATTTGCTTTCTGTGGTTCTCGTGAGAAAATGCCAATTCGTCAAAACCAAGCTAGCTAGCAATCTTATGATGACGTCCATGCCCCATCCTCCTTTCCTCCTTTATGGCCACACCGTCGAAACGTGGGGCGGAAATGAGAGAGATAGGAGATAAATGTGTGTAACATCTGTGCTCTTCTTGACTTTTTTATGTATGTTTTGCAGCGCATGCCAGCCATTGCGACCCATTCATTACCTTTTCTTCTATCTGTCGACCCGCCCAGCCGGCCAGCAAATTCAATCAACTTACATGTGGCTGCGACGAGTCAGTTGGCGGGGTTTTCGCCATGCTTGCAACAAATTTGGTTTCCTTCTTCTTTGCAGACGCTCGTTGTCTTCTTACTACAATTGTTGCTGTAGATCTTGTCGCAAAACATTCATAGTTGCTGCTCCGCTGACAAGAGCTATGCCGGTCGACTTGCCGCAGTTCTCGGTGGTGGGCTCGTTGCAACCAAGAAGACAGAGTGATGTCGATTCGAAATAATCAATCAACCGTCGCAGACTTCAGATCTGAACCCGTCATCCCAAGATTCATTCATACAACTGGTATCAGCGAACAGTATTTGCGGATCCTCTTCCCTCTTCTCCCTCGCTCCCTGGCTCCTACTACTATGTCGAGCCGCGCACGCACTCGAAAAGCAAGCTTGCCGATCGAGTGAGAACATTGATTGATTGCGGTAAGTTATAAAATGCAGGTCCTAAGGTACGGTACTGCCGTTTGGGTTCGTACGGACCTCGACCCATCTTGATCTCGCTTATCATAAGAATCGATTGGGAATACACCGATCTGAGCTGATTAAAAATCAATTGGAAACTGAGCTGTAAGCACTCCTTCCTTGACAGTTCCTTTTGAAACGCAAAGACGCAATGCAAGGCTCATCTTCTTTTCATTCCATTTTTTCAACGATAAGCGGAAGCAAGGTGGGCCCAATCCTTGACAGACAACGTGGAGACAGTCTGTACAGGCCGCCAGAACTGCGGTGTCGACAAACTGGCTTCCGTAACACGCCACGTTTTGTAAATGGGTGTATCAAGCAGCTCGTTGCGATTTCCCGGACGAACGCGCAGGGCTAGTGCCACCACGCAAGCACTCAACCGGGCGCAAGTCTCCCGACTTGTCTTGTTGCTCACCAGGCAAGGAAGAAAGAAAATGCTGAAGCTCGATCAGATTGTTGATGTACCAAAATCTCTCAAAAGCTGAAGCACATTGGTGTCCTAAATTGCACATGAAAGATGCGAATTATCGGCGTGTTTTCACGTTCACTCTCAATATGATGAACGAATAATCCACAGCTGGGTCGTTTGGGTCATCAGCCATTCTGAATAGTAATAGACGAACAAGCAAGTAAGCCTTGCGCAACATGCAACCCGTTCTGCTTCTCGTGAAGAAAGAAAGGGACAACTCTCTCTATCTCGTCAGCTGGTGCCCAAAAAAACTCTGCAGAGAAGCACGATTTCGTAAAAAATCATATCCAAAAGTGATATTACGGCGCCTAGTTATCCCCATCATGAGCATGAAGCCATCTGATATGTACATGATGTAAAAGCTTATTTCAATTTTTTAACACGGAGTTCGCGAGTAAAGTGCCACCTGGCCTCTCCTTCTCCGAAGGCCTCCTGGGCATCAGCCCTGTGCGGCTTTGCTTCGATCCGCGCGCGGCTGCGGCAGCGTGCCCGCGCCCCCGGGGGAGGACGCCGGCCGGAAGGGCGCGGGCGTGCGGGCCGTCCCTGCAAAGTTGCTTCGGCCCGGCAAAGACCTAATCAGCAGCTAATCATCAGCAAGCATCTTAGGGAACAAGCAGGCAGAACCGGGACCTGCGAG